>VWZZ01006124.1:349362-406945 GCA_013399095.1 Psophia crepitans
GTGTTTTAAGATTTGGGTTTATTTCTCACTGCTCTGCGCTGTGTTTGCTTGGTAATAAATTGGATTAATTCTTCTCTAAGCCTGGTCTGTTTTGCCCAGGCCGGTAATTGTTGAACAATCTCTCCCTGTCCTTATCTCGACCTACGAGCCGCGTTACACCTTTTCTCCCCTGCCTAGTTAAGGAGGGGGAGTGACAGAGGGGCTTTGGCGGGCACCCGGGCTTCAGCCAGGGTCAGCCCACCACACTTGCACATCCGAGCTCAGGAAAGAGCTGAAACATGCTGGGACCACTCCCATGACTGGAGCGCTGCCATAGATGGCTGTAAGCTCTTCAGGAGGGACAGGCAGCATAAGAGGGGTGGTGGTGTGAGTCTCTATGTTAGAGAGTGTTTTGAGGTGGTATGATTCTTCAGGAAACTTCCATCAAAGTTGTCTCTGAAATTCTCTTCACCACTTCAAATGAAATACAGTTCATTACAACTTTTTTTAATCAGTCTGGAAGAAAAACTGTTTTAAAACAAAGAAATTAAAATACTTCACCAATTTTGGAACAATGTTTTGATTTTTTTCATTTTAAGTGGTCATTTTGTCTGTATAATAAAGATGTTCAGAGGTGTGAAAACTAGACTACAGTGTTTTCTGGAAGCAAAATACCTTAATCAGGCCGTCACAACTTTCTGACAACTTTTTTATCAGGAAACACTGAAATATTTCTTAAACACTGAAATCAGGGGAGACCTGATCGCTCTTTAGAACTACCTGAAAGGAATCATAGAATCAGTAAGGTTGGAAGAGACCTCAAGGATCATCTAGTCCAACCGTCCCCCCACCACCTATTACCCACTAAACCATGTCCCTAAGTACCACATCTGACCTTTCTTTAAACACACAGGGAAGCTGTAGTGAGGAGGATGTCGGTCTTTTCTCCCAGGTAACAGGCGATAGGATGAGAGGGAATGGCCTCAAGTTGCATCACGGACGATTTAGACTGGATATTAGGAAAAATTTCTTCACAGAAGGAGTGGTGAGGTGTTGGAACAGACTGCCCAGAGAGGTGGTTGAATCGCCATCCCTGGAGACATTCAAATAACGTGCAGACGTGGCACTCCAGGACATGATCTAGTAGGCATGGTGGTGTTGGGTTGACGGTTGGACTTGATGTTCTCGGAGGTCCTTTCCAACCTTAGAGATTCTATGATTCTATGATTTGTTTCAATTCCAAAATGGGGAAAAAGGAGAAAATCAAAATGGCAAAACTATCTTTGTCTCACCTCATTTCTGTAGGTGGAAATTTGTGGCATAGCCCCTGAGCTCCTGCTGAGGCTGCAGTCAGCAACTTAGGGTTTACATGGTACAAAAATATTGTCAAGGTTTTAAGGACATTAAATAAAGCAGTTCATCACATTCTTTTTCCTTACAAATGATTCAGCTATATGACAGTAAAATGGCAGTTTATTGAAAATAAAATAAAAAGTATCATCTAATCCTAATGCCATCAAGTTGAAAAATTGGTTTTAGAAGATCTGGACACCGAAGAGATAGAAGATTTAAGCTCTGAAGTTAGTTATGTGGTAGCTGCTCTTCAGCATTTTGTTCTTCCAACTACTGTAACAAAGCTACTTCAAACAATGAAAATTATATCTCCCTGTGGACCTCAGTTTAGTAACAATCTCTCTGGATTTAGGATGTTTGAAATAAGTTCAAACAGCAGAGGCAGACTGCTGCTCTTTGGGACTGACGAGCAGCATCCAGCAGGCAGGGAAGCACTCGCTGGGGTGCCAGCTGGGTGCTATAACCTTGGGCTGCTCCACTGCTCTTCGTAGAGCTCTACTTGCGCCACTCTCCTGCTGTCATCCCACTACTTTACTGCAACACTGCAGGTGATGCTAGACAGACAACCTTTGGTATGCTGTCCTGTGTCCCCTGCCAACTTCCTGCAATTAAAGAACCCAAAACTTCCGTAGGAGGGTGTTTCAGGTTGTTGTAATTAGTTAGGAAAATTACCTATGGAGGCTGAAGTGCTGAAATACTTGTGCAGGAGACAGTATGGAGATGACCACAAAAAGGTCCTTCCATTCTCTGCTGGTGGGTGTTTTCCCTACATTCGGAAAGTATAATACTATTGGCAGTATATTGCAAGTTCTACTTTAAGTAGAAAAGCGCTTCATGAAAAGACACATTAGTCAAAGTTAGTTTTAATTTTTATGAATCATTCTGTTAAGCTGTAGCAGCTGTTATACGCTGGAATGTTGCTAAAAACAATTCAGACTTTGTTCTGAGAAGATCGTATACCAAAAATGTGTATGATAATTCTGATTAGAACAAACCCTGGAACTTGATAAACGTATGATCAAAAGTTATATGATGTGGTTGCCTGCAATAGTAAATGTTAAAACGTGATGCCTCCGAAGGTTCCTTTAAATGTAGTATCCCCTGTCCTTAAATTTATCTTGTACTTGATGTTGAATTTGTTTTTCAAGTGCTGCTTTCGGATTTATTTTAAAGGCCTGCCTAAGTCTGTCACTTTCCTTTGTCTGGACATCTAGACAAAGTGTTGTCACCTCCAAATACTGGTATGGCTGTAGCCCTTCTCCAAACAATCTTATTAATTGCCATTTCTAAAATATCTAAGCAATTTTTCACTATGAGTTTCTAATTTGGGAGTTTTGTCAATCACTTTCGGAACTACAGGAGAATATTCACTCTTCTTACACGATTACTTTGTTTTTCTAATTGGTTCCTCAGGAAATACTTTTTCAATTAAATACCTCGTCTTTCAAGTGAACTTATTTACAGAATGGTCTTCATCATCCATTGTTTAATACTCCTGATGCATTACAATAGACAAGAGAAGAACAATTTTCCTTAATAGAAGCTCTGCCAGCTTGGCCTCAGAGCATTCTCATTTTGGTGATTTTGTACTTTTGTCTTAATTATTGTTCCGAAAACTTTTCTGAGGATTCATAGTTTATAACTCTGAGAATTCCCTGGTTTCCCTTTTTGGAAGGAAAGGGCAATGTTTGCTACCCTGCCAGTCTGTGTTTTTTTAATGAGCTATTCTGTATTCTTTGTTAGGAACAGCGGCTATGCTTCTAAGAGATCTCCTGGAGGGATGCCATCAGTCAGGTGACATGCTGCTTTTTAATTTATCAGTTTAATTTTCCTACTCTTCTTATTTTGACAGCTCAGCCTGACATTGCATGCTCTTTATTTCCTGATAAGGGTAGGGCTTGGATAGGTATCTTGGCTCTATTTTCTTCTGGTGAAGACTGATACTGAATCTGTGGTGTGCTGTAATGCTCTTTCAAATGTCTACAACTTAACTTCTTTCAGCATGTGTTTTTGTATGGTTTATAGTCAGGTTCTGTATTATCTGTCAAATTCTGATTTGGGCACAGGTTTCTGAAAAATCTATTACATCATGACCGTGTTGCACTGCCAGGCAATGTAGTTAAGCGGTTTCTGCCTAGAAGCTGTTGGCCTCAGTACATGGACACTTAGGGGCTTCTTTCCCAATACAGGCAATGTGCCTGCTCTTATTTAATTCCCTTTCCGAACAGCCTGATCTGCAACTGCATCCGGTCCCTGTCCATTTCATCCTCAGTTCCAGAGCAGTCCTCTCTGAGACACAGAGCTAACCTTGTGTTTCTGACATCTCTTGCAGATGTCTGCCTGACCCAGGCTCTCCCTTGCTCCTGTCAATGTTTTTCTTGCTCCAGATCTTAGCAGAGCCCCAGGACTCGTACCACTGTGCCAGCAATCTGCTTGCACATTGGTGTAAGGTGAAGACCATTTTCTGCCCAGGCTTTCCTTGTGTACCTCCCCTAATGTCTAACAGACTTAAACCCTCTCCTGTACACCACCTGCCCAGTTGTCCACTGCTTCCTTGTACAATATCTGGTGTAACTTGTCTGGTTCCTGACTCTGGAAGCAAAATCCTGGTTGTGGGCACACTGGATCAAAGCATTTGCCCCAGCAGGCTGAACCTAGCTTCCAAGACCTCCGTATCTCCTTTTTCCTGATACATTATGCTATCATGGTGTTGTAATTGCTCTGAAACAGTTTTTAAATGCTTGCTGTCTTTATTTGAAATACGGTCATGTTATTTAATATCAAAGGTTTAAATGAATAACTTATTAATAAAAAGTGGCCTCTCCGTTTCCAAAAGTCTAAATAGAAAACAATCGTACAAAGAGCAGCTTTTAACGGGAAAGTCAGTTTTATGCCCATCGCCTATGTGAAAACAAGATGGCATCATTTCCTGCAAAACCTATTGCTGTATAGGGAGATTGTCACTTATCCCAACACAGGCTGTGCAAAGATCAATGTTTACCCTTCTCTGAATCACATATAAAACAAATGATGTGAAGAGAAGATTCACCATCTATTTAAAAACACTGGTTTCTATTTTGGACATAACATGTAAAATTTCTGTTTAGCAATTTCAGTTAATTGTTAGATTAACATTTTTGGGAACAGATTGCAAACTTCAAAATGGAAAAGATCATTTTAGGGAGGGAACCAAGGCAGCTGTCAGTGAGCAAAAATTAACATAAATTTGCATAACAGATGTACAGTAAGGTGTCTATGACAGACAATCGCTGAATATTAATGATACAGACCACGACATCATTTGCGTAAATGCTGTCTGCTGGGTATTGAAGCTGCTGCGCTATTTGCAGAAGACAAAGGAGCTCAGAGCTGAACAGATGCACCAAATACATCGATGCATCTTAATTTATGACATCCTCATGAAAGACCTTGTGGTGCGATTTCAGGTTTTATTACAAATAATTCGGAGATAAAGGAACTAAGTAATTATCTTTTCCACTACAGTCAGTTCTTTCAAAGAGGAGGGAAGCTTACTTGTGACAACCATTGTGACGATTTTTTTTGTGGAAAACCTCTTTAAAAAAAAACCACCCCATTACAAAGAGTCAAATATTCATCATTATTAAAAGATTAGCGCATATTAGCATGCTTCATGGGACTTGCCACCTAACGTACCATCACCACCACAACTGGAGTCCTCCAACAGACAATGCATTTCAACAACTCTGCAAAGGGTAAAACTGAACAAAAAGATAAAGCTCATACAGACTGTTAAAAAAAAAAAAATAATTACTGATTTGATGTTTTAGATTAATCTTAACCAGAGTTCACCCTCAATATATCGTGCTTTTAGTCTTTGTTATAAGCTCCAGGTGCTACTGCAACCACCCAAAGACTTAGAGGTATCTGCTCCATATAGAATATTCTTACTACAGTATTCCTGCAGCTGGAGAAACTGATGTAAGTTATATGCTGATAACAGCAAAAAGTGCAATATTTGGGGCCCTGACTACATAATGCAGTAAAGTTAATGAGTGAGGAAGGAATAAATATAAAAAAATAACAACCCAAAACTAGACTTGTAAGCCATGTGTATAGAAATTCATGCAAGGCAGGGGATGCTTCTCTCTCTGCTATTAATTTATTTGGGCTTTAATGGATTCCTCTCCAAGCCCATGCTACCATAAGAAAATGAATTGCTGACATGACGGATCTGTTGGTAGTGCATATAGAGTTTTATGCACGCAGTGTTCAATTTCGTTCTTGTCAGCTAATCAGCAGCAGCCAGACTTTTTATTTCAAGGGATTTCCTTTTCCCATTTGAACAGAGAATATAGCCCAGTAATCACTCTACAGAAGCACTGTGTGAGCTGTTATTTCCACCTGCTTTTTCGTCAGAATCTCTATCAAAGCCTTAATCCAGTAACCTGATAAAACCTTTTCAAGGTCCTGTAGGTTCCTTTGTGAAATTGTTCATCTGAATGGATTGTGAAATAAAGTGAAAGTTACCATGTCCCAAAAAGAGCCATATGGTGATTATTTTAATGGATGCTTACTGTATGCCCAGAAGGCAGTTAACATGTAATTTCACATTTTGTGTGAAAGAATGGAATAACTGCAATCTGACACTCTTCTGTCCAATTTTGCACCCAATGTCTCTTACAGAAATGCAGCTTTAGTCTATGTTTCAGTACACTAACAGCAGGTGTTAAGCTGGTGCCCAGATATGCTAACATGAGTTAGTGCTGATAATCCCCTACCTTTTAGCCTTTCTCTTGAATTCCCATTCTAACTTGAGGAGAGAGAAGGAGGGCTTAGTGGGGAAGGACCATGTTCAAGGTGTACAGAACAAGGATGAACTATGGAGCTGGAGACTTTCTTTAATGTGATGGAGATGGTCGATTGTGTTTTATCATCTCAAGCAATAACACAGATCAGGACTGCAAATGGTTTGCCATTGTTTAAGTGGGATGAGATTTTATACAACTGTAGGTAAGCAAGCTGCTGCTATTCCCTAGAATAACTTCTGAGCCTTGTTGACCAAATTTACTCAACACTGGCAGAGGAGATAAGCCCAAAGACATCCAAGACAGGACTGAAGAAATCTCTTCTCCTGCTGTGAAAACTAGTTTAGGACTCTCCTCCTAGTCAGCCTTGGTGGACCACAATTTTCAGTTCACTTTGGCAGTAGCCAGTTGGCAGGGTTCTTAGGCAGCAGCTTGTCCCCATACATAGCTTGCAATGAACTGCCTCTCACCTGGCTTGTGAGGGATGGAGATGCTGTAGTGGTACGGATCACCTGAAATCACAAGAGACAGGGGAAGACAAAGTTATTACAATGGGAATTTTGGTGGAAACCTGCAGGGACAGCATTTGAAGACATTCCAACTGTCTGAATGCTTAGGTGAAACCCAGACTAGGTACTCCACTCTCCATATCAGTTGCAACCATTTGGTCCTGTCATGCTCACACTTACTTCTGGTGTGTCTGTTCTCTCGCTCTCCTGCATGGTTGAAACAGAGCAGTGAACATCCCCATGTCTGGATCATTTAGAACACTAAAAGGGGAAGAGTTGCAACCAGTTTCTCCAGCTGATAGTCTTGACTCAAAGTGGGTGCTTACGCCTCCTACAGCTGCCTTAGGAAAAAGTGGCAGTCATCACTGACTTTAGCCAGGAGTCCTACATCTGCATTAGGTTCTCTTGAGAAGTAAACTACTACTCTTCCACTGAAGCCTCCAGGCAGCTCTGCCGATCTGAGCCATCCCACTGTGGCTGGAGGGGCAGTCTGGCAGCCAGGGCTTTCTGACCTCTGAAGGGAGGTGGCTCAGAAGTGTCAACACCCTCATGCGGAGGAGTGACACCTTAGAGGATGCTTTCAGGATTGAAAACTGAGATTTAGGAGCCCAGCTTTTCCAGAAGATGCGTTTAAGGTGCTCAAGGTCTTTTTTTGGATCTGGCCCTCTATTCATTAAGCACAAACGAAATTAAATATGACAAATGACTCCATATTCTTTCAGCAAACGTAAACGTTGTTAATAAATAATGCAAGTAATTTACTGCAAGGTTGAAAGCTTATCTCCAGAAGGAAATTATCTGTTCTGACTGAGTAAAAGAATCGTGATCCTGGGTGTTGTGGGGGTTTGGAGAGAGCGTGAGCCCATGTTTGAGGGGAGGAGGAAAAGAGTATGGTTGGTTGTAATTTCTATTTAATGTTCTTCCTTCATGTTTGATGTTTAGTGAAAAAATCCTCATTCAACCCCAATTGCCACCTCAAGAAAACATTCAGGATGCCTTTTTTTCCTTGCAATTTAGCAAGTAAGCATGTGAGGACAACAAACCAGTGAGAGGAACTGCTATGCTTCTGGCTAGGAAGTCTGGTTCTGGTAGCATTTGCAAATGGCTGCATTGTCATGGAGTATAATAGGGCTTCTTTGGTGCCTGCCAAAGGGCTCCCAAAACCTGTACATCCTGTCACTGTCCATTTGCCAGCATAACATGAAAACACTTGGCAAATAAAACATGAGAATCTTCAGAGCTCAGTTTGTTTGCTTTTGCACTATGAGAAAACCGTTGACTTCATTAGATTTACTCTGAATTTATCCTGATGTAACTGAGAGCAAAAAATGGTTCTGTAGAAGTAATATGTATTTTATTCATACTGTTATTTCCCTAAAACAATTTGGGAGCCTTAGTAGAAGGATCCCTAGGTTGATGCATAATATACTGAGCTGAGCAGTAACTAAAATAGACCTTTTTCCCTCTGCAGCAAGTCTCACTAGGTCACTTTTTGAAAACTGCTACAACATATTTCAATAAACAAATATTTTTGTATTCATTTGGATTCAGCTTTCAGAATGAGGTCACCTTCAGAGTGGTATCCTGCAGCTCAGGCACTCTCCGCAAGATGTGCCTGAGGAATGGGCCGTAGAATTTGATAGTCTCTGTTTTGGATAAACAAATTTCATATTTGTTCTAAATGTCATGCAAAGATCTCCTTCCCTGTCTGAACAGATGGGAGCTATAGCATGGTGATATCTTCTACTTCTTTTTTCTGATTTTTTTATGTGATGCAGCAAGTTCTTCCTTTGTCTGGTTACATCGTAAATGACAATTTATTGTTAGCAATGATTAAGTTATAGTTAAGCTTCAGTACTTGCATCCTTTTGTTGTGGGCTCTCGGACTACTTAATGGCTCTTGTTCCACCTGGTATGTAAAAATCCTCTGGACAGAAACCAGGGGATCAGTCTGGATAAGCATGGGGAGTGTGTACTCTAACTGGGAGCAAAGATCCTTTTGCTTGAGGAAGCAAAAGAAGGCTAGATTGCTGATGAGAGGCAGACAGGATACCTTAAAACTAAACTGTAAATATTATCCAAAATACCTTTTCAGTGCTTTGGAACCCACTGTCCTGCTCACATCTACAAGCTCGATTAAATAATTGTTGGGAAAGGAAAGGGTAAGTGGGCAAGTATCGCAAAGGCAGATGGATCTAGTTGCTGTGGTTACTCAAATTGGTCATGTAAGGGGTGATTCTAGCTTTTGGATGAAGGGAGGATGATACTAAATATGTGCATCTGGGAAGTGTTACAAGCATAAGAAAATTACTAATGAGGGGACGGAGGGAGGCATTCAACAACAACTATGTAAAGGATTCAGTGTAAAAAAAAAACAAAACACACAAAAAAAACCCCGACCCCCAAAACACCTAAGGAGAAAAGGCATTAGAGAGTATATCAGCATGAAGATGTGAGCAGAAATGTAGAAAGAATAGAGCCCAAGAAAGCTCCCTAGAGGACTCGGAGTGGGGAGGACAGAGGAAGCATGGGGGGCTAGTAAAGCAATTCAAACCAGGAAAAGCATTCAGTGAGACAGGAAAGGAAAAGGGTGTCAAAGAAAGATGTTTAGTGGAGGAATGAAACGTAAATGGTGAAAGAAAGGGAGAGAAGGCAAGTAGAGTGGTGAAAGATGAGAATTACTGGAGTATAAGCTAGTATCCAGAGAACTTAAAATGGGAAGGTGCAACAGAGAAAAAGCAATAAATTCTGAACAAGCTGTGAGGGTGTAAAGAGGAAGAGCTTTTTGGTGTGAAATTGATTAAATGCTAAAGACAACACTGAGTTTCTTTTTTTAATGTAAGATTAAATCTAGTAAAGCATGCCAACTCCACAGCTTCAGTAGAAGTCAATTCCAAAACTGACAAATTTAACTTGAAGTATCTTACCAGAGCAGAGTAAGCAAAGTTTGTGGGCAAACCTCAGCGCAGCCCAACAGCTAGACGCAGTGGATTTCCAAAAATGAGGACATGGAATGCCAGTAAGATAGACTAGGCCAGGAACAAGACTTCTACAAGAATGCTACTTTAAAAAAAAATAATAATGAGAAGGGTCAGGAAGTAATAAAACCTTCTGAAGTAGGAAACTTGTATTAGAACTTGAATTAGTAACTTGCTTTATTAGAATCCTTAACCTTTCTTCTATCCAAATCAAAGAACAGATTGCAGCATAAAATGTTATCCCAGTTTTGAGAAACTGATTAAGTAATAAAATGGAATCTATTTAGATCTAATAAAAGTGGGCAAAAATTCACTAAACAGCACCTACCTACCTCAAGCCTGAATTGACCCATGTTATTGCTATTAACTAGTGGAATGTTCTTGGTAAGCCCAGCCAGGAATAAGAAATGTAGCCCTGAGACTGGGGCATATGTGTCAGAAAAGCAGCTGTGTAAATAGTGAATCTTTTGTTTTGCTCGTATTTCTGAAAAGTAACAAAAAATAATTTTGGGTTGTTTCCTTTACAGGAAACATTTTAAATGTCAGATTACTTGCTTCTTTTGACCTGAAGTAAAATGTCTTGCTTAAATTGTATTTTGTTGTTGTTTTAAAAAGAGTTTGTTAGAAATTGTATAAATTAAGAAGATACAAACACACAATTTTCTTTAAATATCAAACAGTATTTTTTTTTGAAAGAGGACTGCTTTAAGCCTTTTGTGGCTCAAACTATTGATTCAATCCAACATGAGTAGTTGATATATTTTGCTGTTCACTGAACTATTTTGTCCAAAGGATATTTTATCCAAAAAAATTCACCAAGTTTTAGTCAAAGTTAAGGTATAAATCTGTTTTTCACAATAGCAGAAGACATCAATGTTCTCAGAGTAGCAGATATTAAAAAAAAAAAAAAAAGAAGTAGTTGACAGGTATCCAAGAAAAGAAAGTCACTGGATTTAGAATAATTCAGGTGTTTCTTCATTGCCTGATTTTCATGGGAAAATGATACTGGGGTTTTTTTACCCCGTTTGGAAATGACCGAAGGGTCAGCTGGCAGTCTTGTCGTGAGAGGCCAGAGGAAGGCTGAGTGAGGGTGCCCTGGATTGCCCTGGGGAAGGGTGGGCGAAGACCCTGAGCTCAAAGAGTAGCCCGAGGGGCAAGTGGGACATAGGTAAATGGATGTCAAGGCTGGGGTCTAGTGGCACCAAGGAGAGAAGGCAAACCTATAGTATTTCCCCTGGTCAGAAATGCTAAACATTTAGAACAGACTTCCATCCCTGAAAAGACGAAGGTTCAAATAACCTGGAGGCAGTTTTTCCAGCTAAAATCAGTACATCTTTCAAATATATCTCTTTCTCAATTCCTTTCTGAAAAGCTTTTTTTAAGAAGCTCTGTAGGATGCTTTTTCAAGCTGTATTGGGTTTTCTTATATGACAACTTTCATCTTCATGTTTTCCCACCCCTTTCTCCAAAAACCAGTCAGCCCAGACCTCTTTGCCCAAAGCATCCAAACTCCTCAGGAAGAGTGCGTCTTCATGGGAGGCACTGGGAGTAGAGGCAGGTGTTGAAGTGCAGCAGGATGGTTGGATGACCTGGAATCAGGAGTGCTGTGACTGCTTTTCATCCTGTGCTGCTGCTACCTGCTTCCTCTGCCACGGTTGTCTGTAGACCTACGATCCATTGGCCTAAGTGCATGAACTGCAGGCAAACTTACAAGAGTCCCACAGCCTCGTGCTGTTTAGAAACTCAAGGAAAGGGTTAATAAATGATTATATTGTTCAAAACAGTGAACCTGGTCAGCTGAGTTTGGGAATATACAAACTGTAGGTTTTAATTCTATAAAAAATTTAAGAAATTTGCGAAATACAGCTTTCCAACCAAATTTCAAACATACCAGAAATTAAGTCATGCTTCTAGTTGAGGCCTTGATTGTGGCCTTTTAATGAGGAATTAAAAAGTATTTTCAATTTTTATTTCATAAATGCTCCTCTTCTTGGTTTTCTACCCTTTTTTTTCTGTTTAACCTTGGATTTTGTTCTCATTCCACAATACTAGAAGATCTCTAGGTGATGCATATTCCTTGAGCTATTCTCTGATATGTAGGTGGTGCACATTCAAGGTCATGGTCCTTGTTGAAAAGCAGGATAAAGGTAAGAGCAAAAAACGATCTGAGTAATTTTCTGCTTCTTTTGCTTCTGTTGTAACTAAAGCTTATACTGAATGAGGACCTTCTGCTCCTTTTCATTATATTATGAAGAGAGCATATATTTGTGTTGGTATTACCAGGACTAATTTTCAGTTTTGAAAATATAAGAAAGAGGGATACGGATATTGTGAATCACTGGGAAGGTAGTCTCAGTACATGGTTAGTTGATGTCCTTATTGAAACATATGCATAGAAATTTACTCTCTTGGTATACTTACAAAAGTGTTACTGAGGGAGGTGTGTAAAAACAGGTTTTTGTGGAAGAATTCATCATTCTATTAGACATTTTCAAAAAATATCTCATTTAAATGAGAAGCCAACACTTTTTTAATTTAAGTGTTAAAATTAGACATTAGAAAGAAAAAACATCCAAAACTTCAGAAAATTCATCCCTAGGTTTTTATCTCACCTGTAAGCATTAAGCAATACTTTTTATTCTGAGAAAGTAGTTTTTCACCAATAAGCAAGTTTTTTTGGGAAAAGATGTGTTCTCAAGTCTAGATATTTCATTAGTTCAAAACCTGACAGCTGAGTTACTGACATCTGGAACTTCATAAGCAAGAACTAGTAGAGGATGTGAAATATCCAGGACATTCATGCCATCCCTCTGTAAAACATAGAGATGGACTCAATGTTGTTTTTTGAAATGTCCTTCTTTCAGATTATGCCACCTCTTATATACATTGTATGAACAGGTATTTTATTTTAGGTTTTCCAGGATCAAAGCAGATTTAATGTCCAAAATGGTGGCAGAGATTTGTCGATCCCTTTATAGGTGTTCATCTGAGGTCTGGAAGACTGTGGTTGTCCTTCAAGCTCCATTTTGATATGTATTTAGTTCTTCAACAGATAGTAGTTACAAGAAGAGTTTGAGAAACTCATTCTCAAATTCCACTCTGTGTAATTCAATGCCAGGGTCTGCACCTTGGTCTTTCATATCTCACCAAAACCCCCAGCTCTGTAGGAGTAAAAACTGTGGTTTTTCCCTCTAATAGGGGGCAAAGTCTCACTGGAATACTACCAAGCCTGGAGTTGTCAATACTTCCATACTAAACTTCTTTTTTTTTCCTACTTTCTCTATGGAAGTCTTTACAGCAACTTCTTGGCCACCAGCATTCAAAGGGTGCAGGACTTTCATTGCTGATTCTAACAAGTGGTTCGGTGTTACAAAATCACCTCCTAATACTTAATATTTTCTCTTTTTTTTCTAGAAAAGCAGCTCTAATTTTGTTTGAAATATCCTTCATGTAATTCTTATTTTGGGTGAAGTCAAGTTTTGAATTGTTAAAATGGAAAATTTAAGTTTGAAACATTGCTAATGAGAACATGCTAACCGATTTCTAGACATTGAAGAAATGTAGCTATTTCAGTTGAGGAAAAAACATAGTAAAATATGCATTCAGTACATTTACTGAATTGATAATATTTTACTTGTGATAATTTAAAATTTTAGATTCCAAAAATAATTTCTTCTTAGTCATACTTGTAACCCAGGTGATGGAGTTTAAATGCAACTAGCTACTGCTCCCAGCTGAGGTCTGATCTACTACCTTTCCTTCGTGTTTCACAGCCCAGTAAGGAAGAGTAACTTCAAACACCAGTTTCTGCCATGGAAACGAACCCCTATGATCTACAGAGTGCTCTTTTGGAAGACCTGTAGCTGCAAGGAACCTAGTGCTCTTCATTAATGATGCACTGTCATGCAGACGACCGGAGGTTCAGTACTGGAGGTACATTATTTCATTTTTAATCAGAGTTTTCCTTTTGTTTTTTATCTTTGTAGCCATAAGAAAGTTTCTTTTGTATTTATGTGTTCAAGATCTTGTATTCTAACCAATCTGATCTCAGGAGATGGTTGGTTCCTTTTTTTTTTTTCCAGATGCACTGTAAATATTATTTCCTCCAGAACAACTGCCCTGTCAGCAGTGTAGTCAGCAATATTATACATACATTGCTTTTTTTTCCTTCACCCCCAATGTTATATTGCAGTGCATTTTTGGAGCAACCTCCTCTATAAATCTGCTCCCTTCAGTTCTAGAAAGCAATTTGCAATATTTTGTTTTCTTCCCAAACTTCACCAGGTACTGTTGCTTTCTGGATGCAAAATAAATTACAGGCTATGATAGAGACATCTATTTCGACAGTACTGATTAACTAGCACAGCCATGTCCCTTCCAAGAAGCAGCTCCTTTTGAGTAAGCAATCCATTTCAAATGGTCTTTGGTCTTGTTGCTCTGCTGTGTAATCCGTTTTTCCTTTGTGTGTGTGTGTATGGGCTCTTTAATCACAGCCAGCTCCATTGGTTCCAAGTGATCCTTGGAAGGGTGCCAGTGTGAAAGTAGGCAGAGGACAAGAAAATTAAACCTTCACTTTTTTTTTCTTTCTTTTTCTGCGAGGATTTTTGTTGCTGTTGTGCCCCTTCTCAGAGGGTACAGGCCTATAACCATGCTACATAACTAGATGCCCCATTATTTTTTACATGACTGACTTGTAGCCATTAGAAGTTGTTTAGAATCAAAAGCCTGCAGCCACATATATTCTAGGTATATATTATAATATAGCAAGGATTAGTAGTCATCCGTCATTTTAAGCAAAGCCTGATGAAACAACCATTTCTATCTGCATCAGCCCTCTGAGTTCTGTTGCACCCCATGTGCAGTCACTAGCCAAGCTGGCTGTTCCTGCGACAGCAGCTGCCTTCTGCCCTGCTCTCATTGTGCATTGTGACAAAACGAGGCCAAAATCAGTTTGCCAGTTTCCGTCCACTAAAACCAATTCCAAAGCACTTATTTCTAACTGTGGATCCATTTGAAAAGAAGGTCTTGGATTTATTTCATTACTTGCAGCAAGATCTACTTGGACATTGTATGTTCTCTGCTGTCTTTTGTCCGTGAGTACTCCAGGGTGTCCCTAGAGTATGACCACAGTTAGTTCAGGCTTCAGAGGTGTGTTTGAGGTGGTAGGTAGGGCTGATGACGGGTGCCTGGCCAGAACCAAAAACTCCTTTCTAGGGGACCCATGACAAAATCAAGGCAAAGTATGTTACTGCCAAAGAGTGGATGAGTAGCTCTAGGAGACAGAGAACTAATTTCTTCACCTACAACATTAAAGTAGGTGGTTTTGCTCTGGCATGAAGCACCACAGGGTACGCAACATGCTTAGAGGTAAATAATGAGAGTTCTGTGTGCACTGTGGCATGTATTACATTTAGCAGAAAGGGTCTCTTCTTCACTGAGATCTTACTCTATTTCTGCTTCGGGGAATTTTTCTAATTATTTATTTTTCTATTTATTTTGTGAAAGCTGGTATGTGCAGGCATGTAATCTCCTGCCATGAATTTAATTATCTTGTTTATTTTTCCTAAGTCTCTGATAGCTGTAGTCTTATTTCCTTTTTACATCCCACTATAGCCTATTCTGACTGTCATCCCATTCTGGAGCACGTTCGTAATTTATTTTTTTATTTTGCAATTTATGTGCTGCATCTATAAAAGGGTGCTACAACAATTCTGAGGTCTAATGAGCAATTTCTACATCAGCTTCTAGCTTTCCTATTGCTGCCTGTGGCATGGATCCTTGTAGAGTCCTAAGGAGTAGATCTGAGAAGGGGGCTGACTGAAGTGATACTGAAGCCAGAAGTTGCATTCTTTTGCCAAGGAGAACAGATACTGCTTCCCTGTCCAGGTAATGGGAGTGGCACAACTCCCTCATCACTCTTGGAAATGGGAGGTCTGTGAAACTAGATGTCACATAGGAGTAGGAATGTCTCCATGACCCAGCTAGAATAACAGTTTCCCACCCCTGACCCAAGGTTATCAGTCTTGCTTTATACTAGTTGAACTGATTACTGTGATTTTGTGTATGTGTCTTGAAACCAGCTTTCTGTGAGCACTGATTCCAGCTGAACTTCTCTCAGACTGACTTCCAAGTCATGGCTAGCTGTGCTAAGGATGTGCTCAGAGGAGAGCTCTGGTTAAACTAAACTAAGTTCCCTTAGCAACTGTGAATAATTTCCCCACTGGCTCTCTGTGTTAAAGAAGGAAATTTGGATTGAAGATTAATTTTGGCTTCTCCCTTTCCCAGGGTGTTAAAGGTCAGTCCCCTGCTGATTCTGGTTTGACTGAGCCTTCAGGCCATTCCTGAATACTCTTATAACTACAAAACAAAGTTTGAGTCCACGGGAGCAAAGGAAAATGCTGCAATGCAGATCAGCAACATAAGAATACCAAGATTAAAAAATGACAGCCCCAGAGTAATTTCATTAGTGTTGTTAATACTCAAAAAGGGCTGAGGGCAGAATTTGGACCAACCTCATGCATCAGTGTAAGATTAAAACTTCATATCTCAAGCCACATCCTATGGTGATAGAGAGGAAGAAGCAGTTCTCCATGATGTATGGACTTGCTAGGGAGGCCAAAAGGGCCGTTGTCTCTTGTTGGCTCCAATGGGTAGAGCATTTACTTCTAACAACATAGTGCGACAATTATTTCCTCTGCCAGAGCAAAATGTCCAGCCTGGATCCATCCATGTTCCCATATTTTCCTGGATCCCAGGAGAGCATTTAATGCCTGGGACTCTGTAACCCCTTATCCTCACATCTGCAAACATTTGAGAAAATATCTTTGGATGTATGTTTGATGACTCTGAACTTTTAGTGTAGTTCTTGCCTGTTACCCCTGGGTCCAAAAGAAAAGCAGAAGGAGGAGAGAGAGGAAGCTTAAGAAACTGAAGAAAAAGTCAGCATAGCTGAAAAGCAGTGCAGGGGCAGTAGATGGAAACCGTGGTCATTGTGTGTCTGTTGAAGACTATCCTACCCCAGCTGAACAACACTAATATGACTGCCTTACTTTTACAGCTGACGTCGGTTTAGGCTTGCAGTTTCTTGGAGCAGATCTGTAGGCAATGAGTTTCTTTCTGTGGGTTCCCAGTCAGTTGGAACATCTAGATGCCATTGTACCACACATAAATAATCATAACCAGTGCCAACACTTGGGAATTAGATAACTATGTGAATGGCCTGTTTCTGAGATGATGGGTTTTCCTACAAGGGTTTCTCTAACCAGTATGAATGTTCCTTCTAGTTTATTCCAAATTGCTCCCATGAACTTCTGGCACTTGAATTATCCATGAGGGGCCCAACTGTTTGTCATGTAGTTCGTGCCACAGGGAATAAAGTTTGCACATTAGAATGCAATGGGGTCAAACAGGGGAGTTTGCAAATGCTGCAACTGCTCTCTGGCCGAGTTTGCAAATGCTGCAACTGCTCTCTGGCCAGAGCTTTCCGTGCCTCTCCCTTTTCAGAAGCAATTGAAATTCTCCTTTGGGAGCAGGCAGAGAAGAAAGCACTTTACTTAGATCAAGCATGAGCTTCTAAAAGATGTTCACAGTATGGCACAGCTTCTGTGGCTGTGCACAGCTTGCAGCAGAAACGTGGAATTGAGGAGAGAAGATCCTAGATGTAGATGATACATTTGCAAGGGTGAACGAGCTGGTTTTTGCTGCATAAGTGACGTTACACAGCTCCTTATCTACACCACATTTCATTATTAAGCATTACCCCAAGAAAGAAAGACATAGACTAAGAGATACAAAACTTTAGTAGGGAAAGGTCCATATCATTGATGAAATTAATGCAGAGATCTTGCTATAAAACCTGTTCCCTAAATTCCCATCTTAACCTGAATAAATTTAAAGTGCAGGGAAGTCAGTGGAAGACTACCTGTTGACTTAAAAAGACGTTGGATTAGGCCCATGAGGAATAAAGGGCTTTCTACATTGGCCAAGCCTTGAAGATTAATTCATGAGAGCGAAGTTCAGTCGAAGTTAAGTGCTTTTGAAACAACCTCCCAAAGTTTTCTATTTCAATAAAACGGTAAAGTGGTATCCCCCTACTTCAGAACAGTTGCTCTCTGAAATAAGGCCAAGCCATTTCATTAATTTTGGACCATTCACTTCACAAAACAACTTTTTTTTAATGCAAGGGTGCATGTGCACAAAGCCTTGGGAAATAATTCGTTTCTTTCTTTTTCTTTAGGGCAACTTCTGACAATTAGGAAGCAATTAGATGTCAAGCTAATTAAAGTAGCATTTTTTTCTTTATATAAAACAAACCTTATGTTCTGAAGTGGTTCCAGTACATTCAAAGCACTGAAACTGGGCCTGAAAGAAAGGACTCACATCTGCCTCTCAAGGTCTACTCTCCCTGTAAACTCATGAATAATCATTGTCACCAGCTTATCACTGTCAGATTAGGGGCTTAGTATTACATTTTATTTAAACCTGATCCAGATGGCTGCCGAGAGATTTTCAGGCAAATGAACTGTGAGGCAGACTATCATCAAGAAACATTTTATTGTTCATGCATACGAGTGCATTCCAGGTCTCCAGAGTACTTTACCATACAGCTGACAAACTTTGTGTTTGGTGGGGTTTTTTTTCTTTGGTTGTTTTTTTTACTTTCACTCCTATCAACTTAATCTCCATCAGCAGTTTGTCAATATCATTTTTCTGAAGGCAGAGGAATGCCGTCTATAACCTATCCTTTATTAGGTATTTAATCTACTTGAATTTACCAACTCATTCAATTCACAAGCTAAATGATAGAAGCAGGAGTGATGAAGTTATGCATGTCTTTCTAGACATACAATGACTTTGCATAATTTGACATTATTGAAAAATGCTAACTCAGAATACTAGAAAAAAACATCTGTTTTCCATTTGGTTTTGTGTTTCTCATTACTCAATATGTACACTCACCTGTAACTCATCTGCAGTAAAAGCTTTTCAAATCATACCATGAAGAGATTCCTTTTGTAGTGGCTGATGCAAAATCATTTTACACCTCTATTTGCAAGTCTTTGCAAGTTTAGTGGTTAATAGGTGGGGAGGGGGATGGTTGGGCTGGATGATCCTTGAGGTCTCTTCCAACCTTAATGATTCTGTGATTCTGTGAAAGAGGGCAGTAGAGCTGAATATACAAGTCATTCAGATAGGATATCACGTGATATCTGAATCAGGTCCCACTTGATTTCTGAAAGGTATGTTGTGTTTAACTTTTTAGACAACACTGGATGTGTGAATGTACACGATTTGCGTCTGTATGAATCATAGAATGGTTTGAGTTGGAAGGGACTTCAAAGACCATCTAGTTCCAACCCCCCTGCCATGGGCAGGGACACCCTACACTAGACCAGGTTGCCCAAAGCCCCATTCAACCTGGCCTTGAACACTTTCAGGAAGGAGGAATCCACAGCTTCTCTGGGCAACCTGTTCCAGTGCCTCACCACCCTCACAGTAAAGAATTTCTTCCTAACATCTCATTCAAATCTCCCCTCCTTCAGTACCTCTTGTTCTATCATTCCCTGTCCTTGTAAACAGCCCCTCTCTGTTATTCCTGTAGGCACCTTCAGGTGCTGGAAGGCTGCTATAAGGTCTCCCTGGAACCTTCTCCAACAAGCCCAACTCTCTCAGCCTGCCTTCATAGAAGAGGGGCTCCAGCCCTCGGATCATCTTCATGACCCTCCTCTGGAGTTCCTCCAACAGCTTCGTGTCCTTCTTATAGTGGGGTCCCCAGAGCTGGGTGCAGCACTCCAGGTGGGGTCTCACCAGAGTGGAGTAGAGGGGGAGAATCACCTTCCTCGACCTGCTGGCCATGTTTCTTTGGATGCAGCCCAGGACACAGTTAGCTTTCTGGGTTGCCAGCACGCATTGACAGGTCATGTTCAGCTTTTCATCAACCAGCACCCCCAAGTCCTTCTCCTCAGGGCTGCTCTCAATCCATTCTCCACCCAGCCTGTAGTTGTGCTTGGGATTGCACCGACCCACATGCAGGACCTTGCACTTGGCCTTGTTGAACTTCATGCAGTTTCCACAGGCCCACCTCTCAAGCCTGTCAAGGTCCCTCTGGACGGCTTCCCTTCCTTCCAGTGTGTCGACCGCACCACACAGCTTGGTGTCGTCGGCAAACTTGATGAGGGTGCACTTGATCCCACTGTCCCAGCACCGACCCCTGAGGAGCACCCCTCATCACTGATCTCCACGGCATCGAGCCATTGACCGCAACTGTTTGAGTACCACTGTCCAGCCAGTTACTTAGCCACCAAGTGGTCCATGCGTCGAATCCCTGTCTCTCCAATTTAGAGACAAGGATGTCATGTGGGACAGTGTCAAATGCCTTGCACAAGTCCAGGGAGATGACATCCCTTGCTCTTCCCTTGCCCACAGACGCTGTAAGCCCATCATAGAAGGCCACCAAATTTGTCAGGCATGATGTGCCCTTAGTGAAGCCGTGTTGGCTGTCACCGATCACCTCCTTGTTTTCCGTGTGCCTGAGCCTACTTCCCAGGAGGACCTGCTCCATGATCTTGCCAGGCACAGAGGTGAGACTGACTGGCCTGTAGTTCCCCATGTCTTCCTTCTTTCCCTCTTTGAAAACGGGGGTTATGTTTCCCCTTTTCCAGTCAGTGGGAACTTCACCAGACTGCCATGACATGTCAAATATGATGGCAGATTTTTTGTCATATTTTAATATTAAATAATATTGTCAGCTCCAAACCCACGTCAGGAAAGGTTTTGTCTGCAGAGAAGTAGTTGTTCCAACCCTAATTTTGGTATAAAATCATTTCATTGTGTAAAAACATCATTTGGGGAAAAAAATGTGGTTTTTTCCTATTTAAAAAAAAAAATCTTTCTCATATTAAAAAGTCAGTCCAATTTATTCATTTTTGTTGCATGCTTAGATTATTTTCGATCTTTAAAAAGGCTGTATTATTTCATTGCATTGGAAGTAGGTAACATCTTAATTCAGAAGAAAAGCCCTCTCTATCAATGCTACCTAATTAATGTATTTTTTTTCCAAAAGAAAATACTTCAGCTGTTACATCTTCTTATCCCAAATCAATAATAGTACTATTCCATTCTAAGATTACTGTGCTAAAAAATAATGTAAAAAGAGGCTTCTTGTGAAAACAAAACTCAGAAAAAGAAATTAAAATTCTGCAAGGAAACTGTTAATAAACTATTTTTTTTCCCCAGAGGTTCTTTCATAAGGAATTTTGAAGATACTGATTTAATTTTGCATTTGAGTTGGAACAAGTTTCCCATGAAAGCATCTGTGCTTGATATTTTACTGTGGTAAAGGCCAGCATGAATCCCTTGTGATATGTGTGACCTTCAGACTTGAAATTATCTTGTACTTAGCTTATTTTCACTTGAAACATGGGTTGAAATTTTTTAAGCGATGGAGGGGACATAGACACATTAACATTAATGGTGGATATGTACCTCAATCCCCTAGACAGTTTTGAAAATCTCAGCTGCAGATTTCAGATATGTTATCTTATGATGAACTACTGTAGTAGCATTGCATTTGTACAGATAATGGAGCCATTATCTAATCATCATTGTTCCATGTTTCACACTCTGCTTGAACTCATGTATTAGTGATTTTCTGCATGATAAGTACATTTGGTAGATATATTTGAGATAGCACGTGAGGGCTGTGGCAGATTATGATGGCTATAGAAATCCCAAGACAGGGTGAGAGTATAAAATCCTTGGTGGTATCCAGCCTCAACTCATAATCTCAGCTGTTGGTATCAAACAGTGAGGCGCAGCCTGTGAGAGTGACAGAAAACACCTCCTGGAGTATGAAAACAAAATGGCAAATAGCACAGCAAGACCTTGGAAGAAGAGCACAGCAAATGTCCACACTCTCACCCAACAGTGCTCCTGCAGTGTTAAGTCAATACACTCTGCCCCCTGTTAATTAACTCAGGAAGATCCTAGGGTGATGAAGGGACTACAAAGTTGCTACGGAGCAACCGTGACACATGCCTCCTTGTATGGAATTGAAAGTTGAAAGAACTGCAACATGTTGACATTTGCAGTTATTAGTAGGAGTCTTAGACTGTATGGTTTTGGTTGCCCCAGGGGAGGACTTCTGGAGAGTGTGATTTCAAGAGAATGTGTCCAGCAACTTCTAAAAATCAACCCCTTATGTCAGCTCTTAAATTGACTCATCTTCCCATGAGAGAAGGTGGCAGAAATGGGGAACTTGTCCATTTTTCTTATTTTATTATGGTCTCAACTGTGAGAACAACTCATGTGTGCATACTAGCCACGTGCAAGTAAAAAAGAGGAGCATACCGTTATCTTTGCAGAGTTGACTATCTCTTAAAACCAACATTAAGAGTCACAGTATTGCACTCAAAATGGAGACTATGCTACCTTCAGAAATTGACTTTACAGTATGTGTTTCTCATTCTTCTGTCACATGCTATGTTACGCTGTGTTTTGTCCTGTTAGCAGTAAAAGGACAGAGTGGATAAGTTATCAAAGTGTATAATGTAAATAAAACTAGATTTTTCACTTGTTTGTAGCTTTTTGAGGATGGTTATGGCTTGTGTCATAGTGTTGTCTATTATTGATCTCACTGTGGAAAAAAAAATCTCATTCATGATGTCACCATGAAAAAGTGCAGTCAATTTGCAGTGAAAGGAACGTGTGGCAATTGCAGAAACAGTGATAGAAAACAACTCTGCCATGAGTAATTTGAGCCACTCCCCTCTGATCAAACTGCAAATAGTAGAATGGTGTCTCTTTCTCATCAATCAAGGCATAAAATTTCTCTACTGGCACTGCTTTTCAGGCACTAGTCTAGTATTTTTGTCACCATCTTTGAGATTTTGAATGACTCTATCCTTGCCTTCGTTTCCAGCCTGGCCTCAAATCTGGTGCCCTTCATAGTACTGTTATTCCACCAAGAAGAAAGTCCTAAATGCCTTCTTCTCATCCTTCTGCCTTCCTTTTGCTTCTGTAAGGAATAATTTTCATTTCTTGCTCTTCTAGATGTAAGTCCTGCCTAGTGAGATATTTTTTTTTCTGCCAGAAATCAAGTTCAATCAATGAAAAATCTTATAGATTTCCCTTGACATCCCAGTGAGCCTCACTGCACCCATCTGAGCCCATAGATTCACCAGGGTAGGTTTTGTGTGAGACCAATTTGCGTGCAACTGTGGGTGCTTGGCAGGCAATTAGAAGCTATGGTTATAAATCCATTGTCAAAGATGGTTCTTGGTTTTCACAAGTGGTGGAATACTTGAAAGGTAGGAAGTAGCTGCCAACAGGATTGCTCATTTCTGTACATAAGTGATTTAAATGACACTTCATTTCTGCTGGGCTGCACAGACACAGGTTGCTGTCCATTCTCGTAAGCAGAGCACTGACGGGACTTGACATTTCCCTTCATATGGTACAAGCGATGATGCTCAGTCATCAACCACCAGCGCTATCTGTGAAACTTGTTTCTTTTACCAATTTCTCTGGATATACACCGCATCGGGAGGGGCAGACTTTCTTTCTGCTCTGGGTTGCAAGGAGAGAGCATCAAAGATCTCAGAGCTCTGAAGTACCCTTCATTCAGGAACAGCTGCGCCTTTCAAGCTCAGCACCTCTCAGGACTTGAAATACACTCTCTGAATGTCAGGAGAGAAATGTTGTGCTGGCAACACATGCCCCAGCATCAGTATTTGAAGATGTTAGCTTTCTTTTCATCACCTTAGCTTTTCATGCCTGCATTCATACTCTCATTTATGCGATGGGGAATCACTGCTATGCATGCTTAGCGAAATCCTGGGCAGTACATTTTCCTTGTGATTAGTCTGAATAGCAAACAGCTGTCGCAATGATATGTTGATGTTAGTAAAAATAATATCTGACATTTACACAGCAACCTACATCCTCAAATATTTTCTTAGAATTATATAACAGGTAGGAATAGGTGTCTCTCACGAGCTCAGACTATGAAATGAACCCCTGCTTTGCTAAGACCCACACGCCCAGCAGAGTGGAGCTCACCTTGGCTCCACCCTGCCACAAATCCTAGCAGGAGTTGACAGTGTTTTCTGTCAGACTCCATGGCCACCCTTTCTCTCATTTCTCTGGGTAGCATTCAAAATATGGAAATCCTAAATGGCTTTTTGTCAAAATCTACATTGTTTTATTATAATGAAAATTTACTCTGGAAGAGAGGGCCATCAGGGATTTCTAAGCACAGACATATCGGTACAGCCTCTGACCAAACAAGTCCTTAAATTTCTGGCTGTCAAGCATTGTAACTTTATCTTATTGCTACATCTTTTTCCTAGGCATCTGCTCTTGGCGACTGCTGGAGAGGGAAACAGGGATAAATCTTTAATCTGATCCAGTACAGTAGTCATCAGGTGCTGATTTATGATTTAAATATGTAAGACCCAGAATCCAAACAGAGCCGAGTCTTTCAATGGGTCACCAGGAGGCCTACACATGCACATGAATCATGGAATCATTAAGGTTGGAAGAGACCTCAAGGATCATCTAGTCCAACTGTCCCCCCACCACCTATTACCCACTAAACCATGTCCCTAAGTACCACATTCAACTTTTCTTTAAACACCCGCAGGGACGGTGACTCCACCACCTCCCTGGGCAACCCGTTCCAATGTCCAACCGCCCTTTCTGAGAAGAAATTTCTCCTAATCTCCAACCTGAACCTCCCCTGATGCAACTTGCAGCCGTTCACCCTAGTCCTGTCACTAGTTATCTGCGAGAAGAGGCCGACTCCCAGCTCACCACAGCTTCCTTTCAGGTAGTTGTAGAGGGCAATAAGGTCTGCCCTGAGTCTCCTCTTCTCCAGACTAAACAGTCCCAGTTCACTCAGCCGCTCCTTATAAGACCTGTGCTCCAGACCCTTCACCAGCTTCGTTGCCCTTCTCTGGACACGCTCCAGAGCCTTGATGTCTTTCTTGTGATGAGGGGCCCAAAACTGGACACAGTACTTGAGGTGCGGCCTCACCAGGGCTGAGTACAGGGGGACGATCACCTCCCTGTTCCTGCTGGCTACACTATTCCTGATACAGGCCAGGATGCCGTTGGCCTTCTTGGCCACCTGGGCACACTGCCGGCTCATGTCCAGGCGAGCATCAATCAGCACCCCCAGGTCCTTTTCCTCTACACAGCTTTCCAGCCACCCCGCTCCCAGCCTGTAGCGCTGCCTGGGGTTGTTGTGGCCAAAGTGCAGGACCCGGCACTTTGCCACATTAAACCTCATCCCGTTGGCCTCTGCCCAGCGATCCAACCTGTCCAGGTCCCTCTGCAGAGCCATCCTACCCTCCGGCAGATCGACACTTCCCCCCAACTTGGTGTCGTCTGCAAACTTACTGAGGGTGCACTCAATTCCCTCATCCAAATCATCAACAAAGATGTTGAAGAGGATGGGCCCCAGCACCGACCCCTGGGGAACACCACTCACGACCGGTCGCCAGTTGGATTTCCCTCCATTCACCACCACTCTCTGGGCCCGGCCATCCAGCCAATTATGAACCCAGCGAAGAGTGTACCTGTCCAGGCCATGGGCCACCAGCTTCTCCAGGAGAATGCTGTGGGAGACCATGTCAAAGGCTTTGCTGAAGTCTAGGCAGACTACATCAACAGCCTTTCCCTCATCCACCAGGTGAGTCACCTGGTGGGTGCAGATCCAGTCCACCCTCTCTGGAGTGAGTATTGATCTGTTTGACCCAATTTAAATGTATTCTCCCAAAAAATTCCAGATGTCTGTTTTATAGTGGAGTCATAAACTCAAAGACAGGTAACAGATTGCTCATCTGACTGTGTGAAAGCTGTGGTATATAGCAACTCCCTCACTAGCATTTACTCTCTCTCTCTCCTCTGACCTTTCTCAGAAAAAGTGAGTTGAGCACAACCAAAAAGTGATAGATTATCTGCAGAAATTTGGATAAGATTCAGCTCAACTAACATTAGCTATTTAAGATTAGGTGCCCAGTCTCAAGTCCTCATTTAGGTCCCCTCTGTGGTCAGGATGCATAGACAGGCTCCTCCTCTCTAAGGCACTCCATCTATGTTCTCCACTGATTCATGAAGGAGCCTATTGAGTAACTCAGGCTAGAAGCCTATTTTGATGAGCTACTAATGGGTTGCATTCATTTCTTCCCCTCTATTGCTCATTTAGTTTGTTTATTTTGTGTTACAGGAAAAGTTTACACCTTTTGTGTATGTGTGTTTGTGCGTGTGTCTCAAGTCTGTTGAAAAATCCAATATATTGGATTATCCAATAGTAGCATAAAGCACAAAATCCTGGTCATGGCATCATGAAGGCTTTCTGTTCACACCTACCACGAGAAGTCACACAGCACTCTGGGTGGTTTTAAGCAATTTCTTCACAAATAGAAGATGATCATTGGAGATTTGTTGGAAGGGCCCTTAAAAGATCATCTGGTTCCAACTCCCCTGCCATAGGCAGGGATGCCACCTACTAGAATAGATTGGCCAGGACCCCACCCAACCTGGCCTTGAACACTTCCAGGGACGGGGCATCCACAGCTTCTCTGGGCAACCTGTTCCACTGCCTCACCACCCTCACAGTAAAGAATTTCTTCCTAATGTCTAATCTAAATCTATCCTTTTTTAGTTTAAAACTGTTGCCCCTGGTCCTATCATTATCTACCTGAGTAAAGAGTCCCTCTCCATCCTTTTTATAATACCCTTTTAAGTACTGAAAGGCCACAATGAGGTCACCCCAGAGCCTTCTTTTCTCCAGGCTGAGCATCTGCAGCTCTCTCAGCCTTTCTTCATAGGAGAGGTTCTCCAGCCCTCTGATCATCTTCGTGGCTCTCCTCTGGACTCGCTCCAACAGGCCCGGGTCTTTCTTGTGCTGGGGACCCCAGATGTGGATGCAGTACTCCAGGTGGGGGGTCTTATGAGAGTGGAGTAGAGGGGGACAACCACCTCCCTCGACCTGTAGGTCACTCTTCTTTTGATTCAGCCCAGAACATGGTTGGCCTTCAGGGCTGCAAGCACACACTGCTGGCTCAGGTCGAGCCTTTCATCCACCAGAACCCCCAGATCTCTCTCCCCAGGGCTGCTCTCAATGCGTACTTCTCCTAGTCTGTACTCATTCACATGGGCCCACTTCTCAAGCCTGTCCCGGTCCCTCTGAATGGCATCCCTTCCTTCTTTTGTGTCAACAGCACCACTCAGCTTGGTATCGTCACTAATGATCAACTAGTTTAGTTTACCAGCTCACCAAAAACAGTGGAGAAGGGATGGGTCCTGGGCTGCTGATTCTACCCTGTCTATTCCCTGCAAACACACCATGTTTTCCATGAGGAAGGAGGCAGGAGGCGTACCCTAGCCCAGACTCACCCTTTTGCTCATTAGATGGAGATGTCTTGCAAGTCTCAGTGTTTCACTTTTTCCACTAATATCATCATCCCAGTCAGGAAGTGTGATAGTTACTTATCCTCCTGCACCGTTCAGTTCGTACTGCTTGTCTTTGTCCGGCAAGCGCCAGCTGTAGGTTGCATCCTGCCAGGACGGGCAGTCCTGATTACCAGATAGCGCACTGCTTGGTATGCTGATGCGCAGAGAGAAACAGCAGCTCCTCAGGAGCTCTGTCTCTCTGTTTATTCCCAAACAAGAGACAGCCGACAAGGGGTAAAGGACCTGTCAGCTGAAACAGAGGAATTCAATTTGTAACAAAAGAATGTCTTCAGGCAGTTGTTTAGACATATCACTAAGATGCCGCAGATTCACTTTATCCTCTGCTGCAAACGGCAGAGGAAATTAGCTAGCTGTAGCCTCATTGGTGAGTTTATTACCTAACGCCCGGCGAGTGAATATTGAGGATGCGGGTGTTGCCAGGCAACTGCCTGAGGATGGCAGTGGTCAGAGCGTGCAGGAGGACTCTGTTAGAGGGGTACTGTACAGCCAAGGTCGGCTCGATTTGCCGTTGTGTGCCATGGCGAGTAATTAACAGGATGGCTAATTTTGTCCTGGGGATGCAAGTAGGTCCTTTCTGGTCATGAGATGTCTCTGAGAGCCAATGAAGGTAAACTGGAGAGAGGTAGAGCAGCAATCCTCTAACCAACAAAAAACTTAACTTAAAAAGGAAATCTCTTTGCAGTCAAACATGGTCTGACCTTCAAAGTGTCATAAATGCAGGACTGAGCTTGATGGCTTTGCAAGTGCTAGTGGCTGTATGAGAAGATTAAGCATGCCTAGGATTGATCTCTGCCTTTGAGACCAACTGGAAGGAGATGACATATGTCCTTACATGTATCTCCGTTACCCTCTACAACTGGGTATTTGCCAAGGGGCAAATAGTTAGCTGGGAATGGCTCCTCATCCACAGTATCCCATGAATCTTGGACAGGGATCCTTTGGGAGACTGCTGGTCAACCCTGGCCAGGCATGGCCAGGACTTTTCAATTGGTACACATGACTGATGTCCAGTGCCCAGGAATGCTCCTTGACACTAATTTATTCATACAGAAGTAGTCTATGATACTGATTACTCTATATTTCTAGTCCAGTTTCTCATCTGTAGAACTGTGGAGCCCCAAGTCCCCTTGAGTCCTTCTCAGATGACTGTTAGATCCCACCAGCTTTCCCCTTGGCTGAGCAGTGCCACTATCTTTGGAGCCACTTTGCTTGAACTGGTCAAAAACAGCAAGAGTGCATTACCCCAGCAGAGGGCCTGCAAGGCCATGGGGAGTCCTTGCACACCCCTATTCTGGACACAAGGCTCTTGTACTCACCATCCTTTCTCTGGAAATAATAAATCAAATGACCTTGGGAAAGTTATTTAATATCCCTGCTTCGCCTCCTCATCCCAAATGGATGTCTCATCGGCATGCTGGTAGTATTCATTATTTAACAGATAGTACCGCTATTTAATCTTTGTATTATAGTAGCATCTGGAGGTCTCAGCTGAGAGGCAATATACAAACACAATGTGAAAGACAATTTCTTCTCAAAGGCCTGACATTGTAAGCAGAAAAGCAGCATTGCAGGGTGATTTGCTCCAGATCCCACAGGGGAGTAGTATCAAAGCAGTATCTCCCAACTAATTTTTTTGACTGCTGAAATAACACAGTTGATGCAACCTTCACATACATAGTATGTACCAAAGAACAGTGTTTACTTTATGAAAGTATATTTATGACAGCCCTAAGAAGACTGACAAAGTTAGAGAACAGTTGTCCAGAGGATAGGAATAGGAACAGACATCACTTAAAGGAGATACGCTTAGAAGACATCAGTGAATACCCTCTAAATATGTTTTTTTAAAAGCCCTACTTCATAAAAACCTGATTTGAGGTGAAACTGATGATGTAGTTTTCATCTTGTTATATATACTGATGCTTCTGAATGAAATAGTGCAATATTACTTAGTTAAAACATTTTTCACTGAAAATTGAAGATAGGATGAAACAATTTTTTTTTGCAAATTCATGTCTGTTTTGTAAAAAAGGCATATACTGGAAAATACATTAGAAAACAATCAATATATTTGGCCAGATCAGTTTCTAAATCAAACTTCTCAATTTTCCTTTCAAACCCATTTTTAAGAATGGTTTTAAAAGCTAAAAATGGTCATGATTTTTTACTAAATTGACTGAAATGTGGAGCTAAATGAAAAAAAAAGATTCTATATAAAATAATTTTTGTCAACTTTTTGCTTTCTGAAAATAATTCTGTACTGAGCCAAAATGTACTACATTTTGAACTATCTGTGTTTTATAGGATATTCTTTGCAGATTTCCACTGCACATTTTCAGGCAGAATCTCACATTCGATGAATGTTAATGGCTGTCTCAGTACTGTCTCAGTTCATAAAGGTATCTCTGGTAAGGAGAGGATGTAAGCATGTTTCAAGTAGGGTACATGTTCTTGAAAGCTTTCCTGAGCTGGTCCAAGTCAAAACAAGATATTGTCTTTTTGCATTATATTTTATGTCTCTGTTTAAATTATAATTCACATAGTCACAGAAAATTGCATTTCTCCCCTTTTTTTCTGTCAAACTATATAATGACTTTTTCCCTGTGCTTGCAACGTGGCATCTTCCAAGCAAAACCCTGGTGGTTTTGGATCCGAAAGCAAACACTGAGGTTGTCCAGAGCCATCTGAGGTCAAAATGGAAACTTTATGTAATCAGGGACATTTGGATCCATCTCCAAGTTTTGGACAGCACTGAACGTGCTCTTTGACTGATGAAGCTACTCTGTAAGGTAGCAATGAATCTGTTAATAAAATTGCAAAATGTAGCCTGAGAGCAAACTCTTTTATTCCTCTGGAAAACAAGTCCTTCGAAGTTTATAACCTGGCAGCAGCTCATCTGGCACACAGCATGTTTGGCAGGACCCTGGATATGCCCATTAGACATAAAAAACCCCAACCAATGTCACTCTGCTGGCATGAAATGGGATGGTCATAAAAGTAAGAATTTGCAACTTTGTTGAATCTTAGACATGGTTTTCTTTATTAGTTTGATATTTGTTGCCTTATTTGGTGTAAAGCAAGCAAAGTCTACTAAACTGCATATAGAAATAAAAGGAAATACATGCATTTTGCAATGAGATCTCATCCCAGGACCCACCCTCTCCAGCAAACACATGTTTAACTTCAGGTTGTTCAGTTGCCTTTCAGGGAACTGCTCACACTTAGAGAAAACATTTGTTTGGGCAAGTGTTTGGAAGATGAAGGAAGGAACAAAGTGTGTAAGCAACAACTTCCTCAAAGTAGCAGAGATGGCTGCCACCCAAAACAACAGACACCATTTTCCTGTTAACATACTGTCCTTTCACCCAGTTGTCTCCCCTGGTAGATGGGTTTTCGTCTGGATACGGTAAGACAAACATGGAGGAAAAGAAAGAAAAGGATTAATCCTCAGACATCTTTTACAGAGACCCTCAGTGGAAGAAAATAGCCAGGGACTCTCAGCATGAAGTTGTCATAATTTGATTAATATGCATCCACTCCATGTTTAGGAGTGTCTGTCTTTATTGCGGTGTTCCATTGCAGTCAGTTAAAGAATTAAAGATATGGAGGAGGGCTGGCCTGAGAGAGAATGTTTCCCTGAACTGTGACACACTTGCTTACTTGGTATTTAATCTAGGTTTGTTCTATGTTGTTAGTCAAGGACTTGGTGTACAGTTATGGCCAGGGGACAAACATCAGACCGAGAGGGAAATGGGGCACGTAGGCAGTGGCTTCTGGCTTTCTAGGATCAACCTCCCATGGTCCCATCTGCCTTCCCAGTGCGCAGAGCAGTATCTTTGTAGGGGTCCCACGAGCAGCAGCTGGTTGGCCGAGGTTCACATTATGCAATGCTGAGAAGTCCATCAGTAAATAAAACAGACCCATGTCAGGACTTCTTGGCTTCAAGTGATTGTGGAGCCACAGCAGAATGGAGCCTTTNGAGTCACCATCCCTGAGGGTGTTTAAGGAAAGGTTAGATGTGGTACTTAGGGACGTGGTTTAGTGGGTAATAGGTGGTGGGGGGATGGTTGGACTAGATGATCCTTGAGGTCACTTCCAACCTTAATGATTCTATTCTATTCTATTCTATTTGATTCTATTCTATTCTATTCTATTCTATTCAATGTAGTTTGGGAAATATTATCTCAGAACAAGTTTTTTCTTTCTTGTTTTCTTGCTGTAAAGCTACGCAGTGAGGCTGGGTTAAAAAGGAAAGCAGCTGTGAGCCTGCATTATTTAACACTCTAAAATGTTTTCAGATACAGTTTTTATCACTGGCCTTGGGTACATGAGGAAATTATCAGAAAAAGACCCACACACCCCCATAATATCACCATTTCAGCTATGTTGAATATAGAATAGAGACTTTAGGAGTAGCTGAAAATTATCCATCAAAAATGTTTTCAGTAAGGATATTTCTAAATTTTCTGATTTTTATGGAGGAAGGGGTTTCAAAAAGTAAAATGACTCTTCTTCTGAATACTTGCACTTCAAATGTGATCTGGAGGGCTTGGGAAATTGTAGATATGTCTGTATTGTCCATTATCTATGATAATTCTCTGTTGCCAAGATCTCCTATGACAAAACCACTTCTTTGGAAAAGAAACCACGATGCCTCACAGAGGAAGATGGAACTTAATGGCGTAATGTAATGTGAAGTCATAAAAATGACAGCCTCGTGATGAAAACAGCAGTATTTCCTTATGAAGATGTCTGGGTTATCTGAGAACATATTTGGGAGTTTTAGGTAATTTTAAAGAGGATATTTGAATACCTGCTAATCATAAAGACGTTTAATTTTTGAACGGGGGGAAAAAAAACAAAACAAAACCCCAACATTTTAATGAATGTGGATTCACATAGTTCACTTCTGTATTAAAGGTGGAAAGCTGATCAAATCATCAAGGTCCCACTTGACACAGCTGAACCAGTGCTAACACAGCTGGGAATTTTTTCCCTAAAATTCCCTAGTGTCAAAAGGCTGCAGATATGCTAACACTAATATCTCAGAATTTAACACTCCTGGGCTTTGGGGAAATGCAATTCAAACGTAAAATTAGATCTGTACGGTGGTTCAAAACTTAGACATGCATTTTTCAGTCCAAACTAATATCCAATTTAAAACCATTCCAGAGGAGGCAAATTTAAATATAAAGAGTAAAGTGCATTGCATTATGGGTAACATGACTTTAAAAGCAACACAAATGAAAAAAAGGAAAGCTGTACCAAGAAATTAAATGTTCTTCTAAGTATCTTACATGTCCACAAATTAACTCAGTTATTCATATTTTGATTCATTGAAGATTCTTGTACCGAACACTTTCAAGGTTATAAGCAGGTTTCTCTGCTTATTAAGATTTGCTCAGCCATCAGAATCTTGATGAACTGTGCAATCTATATTACAGTTACTTCACCTCTGGCTTTGCTGAAGTTTGAGCAGCAATAGTAAATGGTTGTTTCTTTTAAATAATTAATTTATCTATCTGTCTGTCTTCTACCTATCATAAAATTTTGTGTGCTGCTGAATATTCTGGAGCATGGACCTCTACTAGGACTTTGAGAATAAGTATAGCTTTAAAAGATTTTTGACCAATGCTGTACAAAGGTCACTCAACACAGAAAATTTTTAGAAGAACAAATGAGATAATGTTTATTTATTGCTACAAAAAAAAATACTGTGATGTGGAAAAGAAAAGTGACTTGTCTTAAATTTAAGATTAACTTTATCCCCTTAGCTTGAGCCTTTAATCTGTACAAAAGCCAGGGGATTTATGAGTGTTAACAGACCTGAATTTTTTATTTCTCCCTCTTTCCTTTTACTTGTTCATTTTCCACCTGTGTTTCCCCTAAGAACCTGAGAGCAATGATTGAAAGGGAAGATGTGGTGATTTATTCGATATGTCTCTATTCTGCCACACAGGCAGCAATACAGTTAAAACCAAGGTGATTGCTAATGGTTTAGCTGAACATAACATTTTGAAAATTCAGTGGCACTGAGTTTGCAGCTGATAGCAAAATGCACAGATTTTTAGATGAGCACTGTTAATCTTATAGAACTGTGTCAGACTGTGCCCTGAGAGATGATCCACATCCTTTGGTGGTCAAAATTCTTAAGGAATTTTTTCTGTTGCCAATAAGACTGATAAAGATCTTTTTCTCTAAATGTGAACATTTTAAAGTATATGTTGAACTATGCATTTACGGTTTCTTTAACATGCTGAATATTCTTTATTGAAAAATAAACAAACTATTGATTTGCAGGTCACAGCTTTCTGGTATGTGAATTTTGATTTTTATTTTCTGGTAGAGAAAAGAACGGAAGCAAGTTCTTCATGAGACTCGTGTTCTAACTACTGGGCTGTTGTGAAAAGGTCTATTATGTAAAGAATCCTCCTTTAATCCCTACAATTGAAGATTTTTGAGATTATTTCAAAGTGATGTTTTCCAAGAGAACACCAGGTTCTGCATCCTAATTCAGCTGAGGAGTTTAAGCTTCAAAGAAAAGGTGAGGTTTTAGATACTTCTGTGCTTCATGCGTCCTATTGAAACAGCTTCCTATCCAGTAACTTATTTTATTTGGGGGGAGGATATCATTCCTCTCAAGAAGGTTTCTGTGCGCTCACACAGAGAGTTTATGTCCTAACACCTGGACTCCAAACTGAATGTTGTGCCAAACATCTGACCTACTAGAACCCACGTTCCTAAATTAACGTGGTCCAAAAGAGGTCATATGGCTGCTTGTCCCTGAAAATTCACTGGAATAAACTAGAAATTATACCACTAAATTTAATGGAGTTATGCCGGTAGGATAGCACAGTTGATAGTGTTGGATCAGGTCTTTCAGAATAAGTGCAATTAGCATCTGATTGATCTAGGAAAAGCAATTTAATAACTAATGAATATTTGAGAGACTTGCTGTAGGAGTGTAAATGCACTGGAAATAGATTCACTCAAAAACAAATGGGAAAACGTAAATTAGGGGAGGAAAAGAATAAAAAATTCATCAACATAAAGACAGTAATGAAGAACTGCATTTTAAATTCAAGAACAGTATCTTTTTTTTTCTGAAATGTATTTCCTGGGAAGTTCCTAAAAAAAGCCTGTCCTCTTATGTCTTATGTTATCTGCTTATTTGGATCATCCTGAACAACTGTAGGCTTCCTGTACTCAAATCTCACTTACTCAAACACCTGCAAACTTCAGTTTGCATTCTTTTATGACAATCCAATAGGTATACAGGAAATGCCTATTTTGTTATTGAGATAAACAAAGCACTTGCTGGGTAGTTCTGTTGCATATAGATGGATATTGGGTGAACAAGCATTTATATTTTCATTCCCCCATTTCACCACTTCCTCCTCTCCCCAAGCTCATAAACTGCAGAAGAAAGGAAAAAAAATAGGTTTTATTAATTGCTGATTTTACCATGTTTGATCTTATATCCTGTAAAAGAACAAACATTTAACTGTGGCTTTAGATTAAGCGAATATCTGTAAAACCAAAGAAAAAAAAAATAAATCTGAAGATTCAAGTACCCTATGTGACATGAACATAAAATGAGGGATTAATTGGTTTCAAACTGCACACATGAAATATACCCTTTCTCTGAAATAAATGTTTCTAAACCTCACCACAAAGTTGAAAAGAGTAGGGAAAAAGGAAGGGGAAGAGGGGTGGGAAGGGGGAAGGAACAGGGAAAGCAAATAAGAGAACATCACCGTCCCTGCGGGTGTTTAAGGAAAGGTTAGATGTGGTACTGAAGGGCATGGTTTAGTGGGTAATAGGTGCGGGGGAGACAGTTGGATTGGATGATCCTTGAGGTCTCTTCCAACCTTAATGATTCTGTCATTCTATGATCTTTTCCAAATCAAACCAGACTAAAAGCTGGAAGGAGTTTTCCGTTATAGGCTCAGTGATGTTACTCTTGTAATTCTATTTGAAAGTGAGAAACGTAATTGCGTTTTCAACTTCAAACGCTTGCCATTCATTCCTGTACTGTGACCTCAATAGTCTGTTTGATTGCCAGCCTGTTGAGGTACAAAGAGCAAAACAGTGGAAATGACATAGCAGAAATCAAATTGCATGAGTCATTTTTTTTTTTAATTTCCTTTATGTTCCTTATATAATTCTGATGGCAGATGAGCTGAAGTTAATGAACAGTAGTAAAAGCATCTGCTGAAGCTGTGTCAGTAGATTCACCTCCATGTTCACAACTGCAGCTCTGCAAAATTTATTCAAGGTCTCTTTGAAGCAAGTTTTTAAATGAGGTGAAAAGTATCAAAATTATACAGCTCATGAAGGAGCCATATAGTGCTGTGGTACCATGAATAAATGCTGACATTTCCTCATTAGTAACTACAATAGCAGTGGGTAAACAAATTGGGAAATTCAGGGGGGTTTCACCCCCATTAGGCTACTATAAAATATTTACAAGGTTAAGCAAAGTGAGCAAGGGGAGCACTGTGAAATATCCACTGTGCCTTTTACCCAGATTACTAAGGGCAAGTATCACCTTCTTCCCCTCAGGGGTGCCCAGACTTTCAAAAGTAAAAGAGAAAAGCCCCATCGGATTAGTTTCTGGGCTTTGCAGCAGGAGGCATTACTTGTTTCATTATTCATGGGCTAAGAGCAAAGTGCTCAGGCGAAAGAAAGTGACAAGGGCTGGGGCACTACAGGGAAGATATTTAAGGGTTGATTCAATAAAATACTTTATAATAACTTATGAAAAATTAATCTCCTGAAAGAGGAAATACCAAGCATCTACTTAATTTGTGTGTGTTGGTAGTGTCATGTGCAATCCATGTAAGGAAGACCATGGGGAACCAATTGCTTTCTCATGGGAATCACATGAGTAGGGGTATGTTTTTGTTTCTGTTTTGATTTCAGTGCCTGCTCCTGGAAATTAAGTAGTGAAAGTGCTCTAATAGCTCAAATTCCTACAAACGGTCCACTGGAGTGATCTTCTTTCTCCCTTGTGCAGATGTGAATAGTGGTATCAGCAGGGCAGCAGGATGCTGGGCCAAGGGTCAGGAGCTTCTTGATTATTCTGAGCTTTGTTCATCAAGTTCCTTAGGCCTAAAGCCTTAAAGGAGGAACTGAAATCCAATGACTCTTGCTTGGCTCAGACTGACTTTGGGAGCTGGTTGTCTCCTTACTTCAGCTTGGGAAAGCTGCTTACCTACCTTTGCTTTGATTTTCCAGGCTGACAGATAAAGATAATTAAATGTAAGCAACTAGGAGCAGATTCAATAAAGATTTGGTTGCATAAAATGAGGTGTAGGTCTAACACAAGTGTCTATGTTATGAAATGGTGACCTTGAGTCCTCCCTTCACTTGTTACTTATCCCTGAAGGAGATCAGATGTCACAGACACCCACTTGCCGTCTGCTGGGCATCCAGAGCTCTCTTGAGCCCATGCCCAGAAGCACCTCAGTCCTGACTGTTCTGTGACACGGCACATCCATCATAACTAAATTCATCATGGTCCAGAAACAAGAGTTATGTACTTGGACTCTGGCTACAGGCATATCAAATTTAATTCCCCTGAAAATACATCCTATATTTTGAATACTTTTCTGCACACACCTCCATCTTAGAGAATGTGTTAACCTGATACTTAGGTGGTGTACATGGAGACAGAATCCGGGCTACTTACCCTCTGATGACCATCAGTAGGTTCAAGAGTTACATTATCTGCAAGAATGCTTTTTGTCTAGGAGAGCAGTGGCCTCAGGCCCTCCACCCTCTGTTAGAAAGCAACCACCCTGCTTTTAACAAGCTGACCATATTGCATATTGTTTGCATTAGCAACCTAGAAGTATGCTTGAGCCAAACCAGCATTAGGCAGGTTCTCTGCTTAGAGGAGGTCCTCTTAGACTGCTAGAACAACAGAGAGGCATGACTTTAGGTGAAATGGGCTGGGAATAGTTATGTGCTGTGTTGCATGATGGGAGAGGAGATGACTTTATACTAGTTTTCCTGCTGAGTAGTTATAGACAATTCAGTTCAGCCTTAGGCATTTCCCTTGTAGAAAGTACAGATTATTTTGAAGACTTCTATTATGTACCTTATTCTTCTTAAACATTGTGTAAGGAGCTGAGGAACTCACCTCAGTACTCTGGGTTTCAGCTTCAGGAAGGCAAAAACATCACTTGCTCTGTTAAAGCACATTGGTGCCAACTTGGATCCTGCCTCACTTTTCTATCTGGTTTGTTTCCTTTAAAGATAAAGACTTTCTAGCTATAAATATCACAAAAGTAACTAAGAGCTGTGCATCATGTGTAATATAAATCACAAGTACTTTTACAGCCTTTAGACTGACAGCTAAAAAAACCAGTTTTATCTGTGTCATGGTCATGACTACTTGAATCTGTGGAGTGAACACAATTGCAGGTGACAACACACTAGTGTCAATAATAGGTGTGCAATGCAGAGATCTGGTGAATAGCAGAATGATGGGGTGATATTCGGGCTCACAAGACCACTCTGTAAGGTGGTGAAGACAAGATCACGCTGCCTTTTAATTCTCATGGGTTGGGAGCTCCTGGGAATGTAGCTGACCTCCAGCACAGGTCACAGCTGCTCAAATGTGCACTGTGGCTTGTGTTTGCTGTAGGTGGAAGGTTGTTACAGGAGAGGAGGCAGCTGACAAGTAAGGAGTTATGGCTCCATCACTGCAGAGGTCAGGGATCTCCAGCTCTCTGGTCTACATGCTGCTAATGCTGGCAAACAAAGTGTTTGTGCAGTAGCCTGGAAATCATAATGCTGATGATATTTTTCTTTTCTAAAGTTCAAAAAGGGTTGGAATTGGTTTGCAACTTCCTCTAAAATTCAGATTCTTAGTATAAAGGAACTAGTTCTACCTAAGAAAACTGGAACCAACTAGTGTTTACTGAACCATGGCAATAATAAATAAGGGATCATTGCTTGCAGTTTTATATGCCTTTCATCCAGAATTTTCTGGATGCAGTATAAGCATTCATTAAGTCATAGCCTCATGATAGCACTGAGTTATAGCTATTTAACAGATAGAGGATTGATACCAAGAGACTAAGCAACTGGGTTATTTTCACAGAGGGAATGACTGCAGAGCCAGTGATGAAAACATGCCAGAAATTCTGCTGTTATGCACTTTTAAATCACTGTGCATCATTCAAAAGTCACTGATAAATATTTGCCTTCCCGAACCCTGAGATACACTGCTCTTCTCTTAAAGTAATGCAGCGTTACCCACTCCATAGGTGTATTGTCTATTGTAATTCATAGAGCCATGGAAGGATATGGCTGTGAAGGGCATCAGGAGGACATTTGGTCCATTTCCCCAGATTAGTCATTCCTGAGAGATATCTGTTAGGACAGGCTGTTTTTCAGCAGTGTGATATCCTTAAGGACCTCTAATATTAGAGATTGCCCTGGCCTCCATCTATAAAACCTTTACATTGATTTTCTTTGCCTAACATTTTCAGTACTTTTCATAAAGTCTGACCCACATGTTTCTTCTTGTAATTTAAAACTGTTGCTTCTCGTCCTATGCTCTGTGGCAGTAAGCACCAGATATTCTTCCTCATCCCTTCATAACAAGCTTTCACAGACTTGAAAACTGTTATCACGCCCCTCAGCCTCCTCTTCTTTATGCTCCTTTGATCTCAGGGTCACGTTTCCTTGACTTCTGACTGTTACCATGTCTCTGCATTAGTTCTCTGGCTGGACTGCAACTTTCTAGACGGTTATTGCCTGAAACCAAACCTGGGGCATACCTGGGGGAGACCTGGCCATCACCTGCAGTTCAAAATAAACCATGCTGTTTGGCTGCAGAACTGCTGCCTCACCAGTTCTTCCTTATCTTCTGTTTCCGTGGCTGATAATTCCTGCCTGAGAGTTGCATTTGTCTCTATTGAGTTTCATCTTGTTCTTTTCAGCCCATTCTTCCAACCTGTCAAGATGATTTTTGAATTTGAATCCTACCCTCCAATTTACTCGCAGTCCTTCCTAGCTTCATGTCAGCTGCAAATTTAATAACTGTATGTTCCATTCCATAACTCAGGTCATATTGCATAGAGTTTTATGAGCTCTGGAAGAGTGAAAGAAATCAGCAGACAATTTGACAAAAGCCTGCGCTCCTATGTACCACACAGCTACAGAAAAAGTTGCCTTTGTTTTTTCTAAATATATCTGAGGCTTCCTTGGTTCTGGTGCTCTCTTTAGAACTTCCAAGGGTTTTACTCCTGCTTTATTTTTCAGAACATTTTTTTTATATATATTAACCATTTCTATTAATGGTTTTTAAAAGTCTGTTGCAGGATAGAGATATCAGATGTAAAATGTTAGGCGCTCACAGTGTGCTAGCATTTTTAATGTTGTATTAAACTGTGTAAATCACTAATACAATACAAATGCCACTAATATGACCGAGATTATCCAAAACTGCTGACACCAATAGTCTCCAAGGGAAAATTTCTCTGTGATCAGCTTTAATCGGGCATTTCTTAGAAGCTTTTATGTAGGCTTCCACTCTTGCAGGTCAGGGCATCTGAGTATTTTCCTTGCTGTTTGTGTCGTGCAGCAAGTGACCATTTAGCTTAGAGGCAGGAACGTAAATCCTAATGTGTTTGATTTGCCAGGCCACAGTGGCACCTTTTCCATCAGAAACAAATGTCTCTCTTCTAGTTCAGCTTACTCAGCAGGGTTCGTAAAGCTGGATAATCCCATGAGGTTCAGCTGCTAAACCTGTTGCAGATATTTAATATAACATGACAGAGACACTGTTCTTTAAACTGTTTCTTTGGTGCTTAAAATAAATCTGAGGCCACTGACCCATCATGAAACAAAACTTTTAGTAGCAGTTGGTAATGGTATCTTTGTCTCAAACCTTTGTGATTTACATTAATGAGCGATCTGAAGTTACCTGGGACGCAGAGGATGTTAACCAAAGTTACATAATAATGTTTGTCTTGGCTCTTGTAAACCATGAAAACCATTCAGATCTTCAAAAACATCTTTAATGTGGGAAGTAACAGATGTCAGGAAAATATGTTTTTCTTAACTCTACTCTTCTTTAAAATTTCACTTATTATTATTTGTCTGCATTGGTGATTTTATAGAAGTGATTGCAAACGTGAATCCTTGTTAGTATCCTGGGTAAATTCGAATGGGTTTTTATACCTATTGTATTCTACATGGGGTCTTCTACTACTTTTGTCTATAGGAGCCAGCAGAGTTTTCTGGGATACCTAACAGCTGCTACACAGGATGCACCTTCTCTTTCACCCTTTTCATGTGGGTTTTTTTTGTCAGTAATGTTTGCAGTGGTGTCTGTGAGGAGAGCTAAAGTTTCCAGGCATTGACCCTTTGGACTACACTACCCAGAAGTCTTAACAGGCTACAGGCTGAGAAGGTAAGGTGTGCTGAATTTTCAACTGAAAACTCTATAGTCCTTTTCCACCCGAAATGAAAATCCTCACTTCACATGTCCTCCATCTTTAACAGGGAAGATATACCCAAGAGCGCAATTTTAATTTTCTTTAATTTTCTGCTTTCAACAATATTTCTGGCAATGTCACTGGTACTATGTTAGAGCCTTTTTTCAGTGCAGTGGCAAATCTCTTTAAACCTTGCCTGAAGTACTAGCAACTAAAGTTTGTGAGATGACTTGATCCTAAGGAAACCTGAATATGCTGCCAAGAAGTGGTATTGACACTTACTGGCATGCATTTCAATTCAGACTGTTGATATAACCTTAAGCAAGATAGCAAACAGTGCCAGCTGAAAGACTCAGTGCAAATAAATACAGCAGTCAGAGAGAATGGAGCCATAAATAACACCTGAAATATGTATGAAAAGGAACTCTGGGCACAAGAGGATTTATTAATTATTTTTCACTGTTTCCTCTTGGTAGGATTCTTCAGGTCATAGCTGGAATTCTTCATGTTCCTTTTGTTTCCCCATAGGGACATTGTCGTCAAAGTCTCCGTTTCTGTGATACTTCTGTTTTCTGAGGTCCATGCAGATCAGACACCATTTGTAAATTAAATATTAGGTCTGGAGAGACTCTGTCCTGGTATCACAGGGCCTGTTGTAACCCCCACAAGGGTCACAGTGTAAAACAGGCTTAGAAGCAAATGGATCCAGCGTTGCTGTTATGTCGCCAAGCCACTTTGTATTCTTGATTCTTCTCCTGGATTCCTCAAGGGCTGGTCAGCAAAACAGTGAGTGTGGGAGAATTGTTTTAGAGATTTGTTGTTGTTGTATGTGCCATCAGTTGTCAAGAGCGAAAGGAACTTGTCAGCCCAAAACAAAACTGAAAAATGTATCTTATATTTCTGCAGAGAAGAATCATTTGGGAGAGAATCGAGGAGTAAGGTTTGATTGTGATTCTTAGAATAAAGTACAAAGACTTTGAAACTGGCTGAAAGGAAAAATAACAAGCACTCCCAAACACACTCCCTGGCTTCTAATTTGTCATGATACACCAGCTTAGACATATGTTTTTCCCTTTTTTGAACAATAGCCTAATATTACTGGCCCAAACTAAGAGTGAGTAATGTTTCACTTCTTTAAATCTTCACAGTATAAATCCACCAACGTAAATTCACTTCTCAGCTTGGCGCACTGAATACTAAAGTCTACCAGTGCTTGCCATATTCCCACAAGAGTCAACAGCTGATATATGAAAAGTTGTTTTCAGCTATATTACCCTAGGGGAAAAAAAACAACCATCTATGATTCTATGGTTCTATATTTAATATATCTATTCAGAGATGCCTGCTGGTGGTACAATAATGAGCAATGACAGTCCTATTGCTGACTTCCATATATTCTCTCTTGTAGAATAGCATTAAGAAAAATCAAGGAGGCCTTTACCACCAATAAAAGGTAGAACAGCATTGGAGGTGGCATATGAACCTACTTTTAACCAGTGTAACTTCTACTCCACTGTAATTACTTGTGAAGTTGTGTGGTTACTTATCTAGAATAACTCAAGAGTGAGGAGCGACACTGTTTCCTCTAGGGTCTCCGTAGTATGCAACTGTCATAATTGTCATTAGTCTCATCAGAAAGTTACATTTTCTTTGGAAAAGTAAGAGCTTTGCCAGTAAAAACAAATTGTTAAAAAAAATACATCTGAATATTTGACCGTGACATTGCAGTGTAGTATTGGTTTTGTGCTGTAAATGACCTGCTTCACTTGCCCCTTCTGCCTCACTGGTGGGATCATCCTCCAGTGTTCCAGAGGACCCCTCAGCTGTGAAAATGTGGGTTGTACCTTCAAAGACAGTAACTGCTGTGCAGGGGACCTGGTGTGTAGCTAAACTATCTGGTTTCTAGAGGAGAAGGGGGGGTATGAGGAAAGTCTGTGACAACACAATAGTTTCAGTAAATCTAAGTATCTTCAGTTCCAGGGTTTCTATTCTTCTGTGAAAAAAGCACTTTCTCTGGGACACAGGCATTTCCCATGGACAAAAAAACCAAAGAGAAAGTTTAATTGAAATTTCATCCAAAAGTGTGTTGATGAAATATGATGGACAAACTCTAAACCTTATGACTTGTAGCACTATTTTCAGTTCAGGACAATGGGAAATAATTTGGGAAATGACTGAGGAAAAAAATTTTAATCACAAGTACTGAACACATGGAAGGAGTCAAGCATCAGATACAGGAGAAAATAGTTTGTCTGAAACCTGGGCTGATTTTTGTTTGCTATATGGATGCAATGTTACAGATGACTGCAAATATCTTTAAATAATTTCTATACTTCTATTTCTCACTATTCACTTGGAGTAGTTACATGTCAAGATGTCCCGAGACACTTTTTTCTTTTCTTTATGTTTTGTCACTGAAAAAATCACCTAATTACATTATATTGTCCGTCCTTGATAAGAAATGAAGAGAAAATATTGTATAAACCTCAGATGAAGAAGTTATCTTCATCAGAGGGAACATGGCAACCCATGTTTGTGGAAAGACCTGGGTGCGAAAGGGGATTTCATCCAGTTGTGAGGATGGTCCCCTGAACAGGTTTTCCTTTTGTGTCTCTGTTAAAGGTGGAAAACACTGGCGAGATCTTGCTGAGATTAGGAGTAGATCAGAGTCCCTGCAGATGACGAGCAGAGATGAAGTAACACAAGGACAGCTTTGGGGACCTATGATAGCTCTAGCAGAAGTGGCCAAGAGGTTGTGGAGGGACAGCAGTAAAAACCTGTTGATCCACCACCAGGGCTGTAGACACTTTGTCAATGACAGAGGTGGAGCAGCAACTTCTTTTAGGACACCTGCTAAAAATGCCAGTTCATCTCACCTTCATATTGGATCATTGTTGCTGGGGTACAGGAAAGGGATCACTATAAATGTTAAAGCACATGCAGGTATCCTGAAGACTCCAAGACATTTTTAAGATCCTCAAGGACCCAGATTCAAAGAAAAACATAGGGGCTGCTGTCACAAATGGTGGGGTTTGGGTAGGATTTCCCAAAAGATATTTCAAGCATCACTGCTCCAACAAGTGACAGGCAACAGAGGGAAAACTCAGAGCTAGCCACTGCTAGCCATGGGAGGACAATACCTGCTGAGAAGATGTCTTCCTAGTATACTTTTTTCATCAGTGAGTGCTGGTTTACCTTTCCCAAACTCATGGTCTGTTTATTTGCGCTCCCAGTTCTCCCCCAGGAGAGTTTTTTGTTTTACTTGCATGGATCCATTGCTTGTGGGGAAAGAAATACAGTTTATTCAGTTCCAGGTTTGCACCACTGACTAGGACAGTGGCAGTTCACGCCATCACAATAAAATGGGACTCTTGCACAGTCTCCTGTTTAACCTTTGCAATTTTGGACCTTACACTGAAGCCAAACTTCTTTAAGGTTCTGAAATGGTTTAAATAATATTTTTCTTTCATCACTCCCAGCTATTAAGATGGGTATAAAAAGTACTAGTGTTCTCTCTGGTTAAGTTGGAAAAATGCTTATCTAAATTCATCAAAATATCGACTCATTAGAATTTATGTCCATTTTTCAAGAGATCTAGAGAAGCTTTGGACAGACCTTCCAAACTGAAGTAATGTTTCAGCCATTTGGACATTCACCCATCTGAGTGAAGTGCGCAATTGTAAAGCACCATTCTTTTCTTGCCACCAGTTTCCCTTCATAAGCTTGCCACTAGCTATTGATTTTTGCTTGTTCATTTGGAAACTGATAGAGTTCAACAAAATCTACACTCTCTTAGCGTGCCTGTTTATATGAAGTCTCAAAGTGGTGTTGATGAGCAAGAGCATTTCACATCCCTTACAGTCCTGTGCCTAACACTCAGAGTAACGTCAACTGTTGTGGACACTGAACTGTATTGAGGCAAGCATCACAAAGAGGGTATTTTCCAAGCAATTCTTCATACCCTTACTTTGGGCACCTTGCACCACTTTTATAAAGCTAAACTGTACCAGGAGTGCATTGTATTAAAACTAGCAGTTAGTTCATCACTTTGTTTAGGTGATGGTCTTCCAGACCAATGTGTGATCCATCTCAAGAGGTGCTAAGGTGGCTCTGGTTTGACAAGCAAAAAGTGTGTTTGTTGATGAGGAAAGACAATATAACTCAGTGCTTGCAATTATGAAAGTGTGTTTACAGTGGAGTGCACCATTGACTTAGATAACAGAGACCTTTGCTACGTTGCCTCTTTCTCCTGGATTGCTATTCTACAGGCTATCTCAGATCTGAATTTTAGTCACATACATTTTCCTCTGTGGAAGATTAACTTTGATAATTAAAGGAATGATTGTACAAGAAAATTGGCAGATGTCATTTACCTTGACTTCAGTATACCTCTGGACTCTCATGTGCAGCCTTAGGAAACATGGACTAGATGAAAAGAATTATGAGGCGAGTGCATTAGTCATTGGAGAGAAGTGGATTAAAAGAGTAGGTGTCACTAATTCCTGATTAAATGAGAGGGATGGATTGAGTGGGTGTTTACAGGAATTATCCTGAAAGTTATGCAATGCTTTCATTTGTGATTTTCAAGACAGGATGGAGAACACATATATTAAGTTCACAGAGAGCACCAACTGGGCAATATATGTATGACAAGACAGGATTAGAATTACAACAGTGTTGATAAATTGGAGAAATAGTCTGGAAAAACAGAATGTAATTCAATACACTAAAAAATGCAAAGCTCTACCTTTCTGCAGGAATAGTAAATGACACAAAAGCAGATTTGCAGTAAGGGACTCGGCTTTAAAATGAGTCACCAAAAAAAATGCCATTGGCTGCAAAAGAGAAAAAACAAATATGTATGTACTGACTCATTAAGTGGCTCTTCTCTGTAAGATTTCTGAGTGAGGTTTTGACATACTGAAATGTGTCCTGTGGCCAGCTTGGGTGATGGAGCACAAGATATAGATTACCTGAAGAGAGACCAAAGGAGCAGTGAGAATGATGAAGATTAAGAAGAGACATCTGGGGCAAAATGAAGTTTAAATAACAGACAGCTTAAATGAGGAGGGGGATGCATTCTTCCCTTTGTCTTATCCTGTTGGATAAGAGCAAATGCTCTTAAATTATCGCAAGGCAAATACAAGTTGGACATAAGGAAAATCTTTCCAGCAAGAAGGATAATGAAGCACTGGAGCAGAGACTCCAGAAAGTTTTGGAAATCCCACCTGAGAAATTCTTTAGAATGCTTTGGGCAAATGTCTTATCAGGAATGGCATAAGAATAGCTCATCCAATCTCAAAGTAGAGCTATGACTGGATGACTCCTTCAGTTTTTTTCTGTTCTGATTTCCTATAATTTCAAGTTTGTCTTCATGTTTGACCGTGTGTATTTCAGTAGCTGAGACAGCCCTACACATGACTTTTAATTTTTCTGTACTTAAGACGTAATGATCTATCACCATTTCCACCAAACGGTCAACCAAAACAAAAGAACTATCTCAACCAACATGTGCCTGACATATCACAGGATGGTGCTATCCCTTTTTTTTTCCTGAAAAATTATAAAGCTATGTGAAAAAACTGCATGTACTTTTGATGAATTTGGGGGTTTGGCCATTTCACCTTCACTCTGCCATCAGTCTGCTTATCAGTTTTCCCAGGGACATTTCTCTCATTCCGACTGGCTGAGCAAGTTCAAACAGTTACCAAAAGGTATCTGTATCCAGCAAAGGACCCTACGGAGAAAAGAACACTCACTATGAAAATATATCCTCTCTCTCTTGTTTCTTCCCCCTGAGGGCAACAGGTAGCATTTCAAGTAGGATAGGAGATATCAATTCCTGATCTGCCATTAAAATTTTCACTCTGATAGCTGGTGATTATACTGTTATCCTTATACTTGTGCAGTGGGGTCATTTCTGGCTTTATAAAAGCATGCCGAGAACTCTTTCTACTTGTGCAATGTCCTAAACTATTACATTTAAGAAACATTTTTAATAAATTAGGATGAAATCCAAAAAATCTATGAAATCAAAGGAAAGGCTCCTATTGATTTCAGCAGGGTTGAATTGGATCCTTCACAGACAACATCTAGAGGTTAAAGCACTGGTCATGAAGTCTTTCTTCTCTTGTAAATCAGTGCATCTGGTCTCATAATAACAAAAGAATCTAGAGAAATATGCGCAAAGAAACAATGCAAGAACATTTTAAGAATACTGCTTATGCCTTCTTTTGCTTCCCTTTGAAAAATCTGCCATATATCAACTAATGAATAAGTCAGGCAACCCAATCTCACAGTGATAAAACCTTTACACAGAGACTCCGCTATTGTGTAGTCTCTTCTCCTCTGCTTAATGTTATTTAATGTGAATTTTCTGCTGAGAAAGCACAAGTAGCCTAGATAAAATGGAAGTATTGCAAACTTGCCTGACAGTAAAACAGAATTTTTGCCTGCTCCTGAATATAATGGTGGTATCAGTGATCAGTGACATTTCTGCTTTGCATTTTATACATCATTCGTTTGTTTCTTAAATCCATTTCTGTAGTGTGACGTATCTGTAAAATACCAATATTTTACAGAACACTGCCCAGCACTATTGTATGCTGAGAATTTCTTTACTGCTACAAAAACAAAACAAAACAAAACAAAAAACATACAATACTGAAAAAAATATGAACAGCTGCAGTTCTAATTTAAGCATTTAAAAAAATCTCTGCTGCCTAATAAAATTATTTCAGTCCGTGGTGTTAGTGGTTTGCATTGTACGCTGGTGAAGCAGAGCACTGAAGTGCAAACTTTGATTTCACGTAGCAATGATCATTTAGTTAGGAGTCAAAAAAAAGTCTGCCTGAAGAGCTCTCCGTAAGAAATCCACTGTGACAAAACTGGAATGTGTCTGGGATTTTTCACCGTGTTTGTTTCTGCTCACTGCCTTGTTTCCACTGATTAATGTGTGGTTTCTCGAAGCCTAAAAGATATATGGTATGACAGGTAGACTTTTTTCTTATAGCCCTGAACTTTGTTTCTTTGAGATTTTCTTGCTGAACCAGAAAGTTAAGCAGGCCTTTCTCTGGCAGTGAACTTCTGCATGCACTGTTTTTGCAGACAGATGAGAAATATATTATTATAATATTTTTTTTTAGGTGTACCTGAATCACAAACAACTTGGAGATAGGCTGTCATGAGGTGCAGAGAAATGAAAAACAGCATTTCCTTCAGCAACAGCACCAGATAAAAGTTTGTTTTCAAAAATTGCAGAGCAGTGGATGAGTTTGGTTCACGTTCAGATGGAGCAAACATGCAAAGCTCAAAGAAAATCTCGCCTTTTACTGCTGACTAAGGGATGCAAACAGCACATTACCACAAAAAGCCAGACCACGTACGTGATATTTGAGTTACTATCCATAGTGATAGATCTTGCAAATCCAGTTCAAGACCTGTATATTTTGGGTATTTTGAGGAGGACCCACCTTCAGCCGTTAGTGGTGGGTGACATTCTTGCGCTCCTTCCCTTTGACCGCTGAGATGGTACAGATAGAGCTAAAACTGCAGGGGAAGATGTGCTCGGCCTTCCTTGCTCAGGGAAGTGAGCACTCTGCAGTCTGCCTAGCAATGCAGAGCGAAACAAAACCCAGCGCGGAGGCTGGCTCCCAGGCGTGCACATTATCACCTCTCTTAGCTGATAACCACAGACGGCCGGGTATATGAATGAAGGTGCCATGTATGCAGCGATTATGCAGTATGTATCCGCACCGTCCCGTTTGCATTAGCGTCGGTACGAACTTCTTATCAGGCTAGGCTGCTTCGCAAGTGAATGCTGCCAAGCTGCTGGAATTATCTGCACAGTCAGATACTCATTTTTAGCTTTTTCATCATGGCTGAAGACAGCTCCACTTGATCTCAGCAAAGTTATTTTAAAATCTGAGAGTTTGCCAATGTTTCTTTTTAAAGGATCACATCTAGTGTGACTCATTACTCCTGGATTTCATTTGTCAGAGCAGCCAAGTAGTCTAGCTCTTACATTCCCAATGGCCATTATCTCTGTTTGTTAACAGCTAAATAGCTGATGCACGGATACACATTATTCCTGTGTTTTCTTGCAGAGCGCGAACTTCTGGAAACAAAACATTAAAACAAGAAACAAGAAGGATATGATAATCCATAGATTTTTAGAGAAAAAATGGTTATTGACTGGAAATATGTATATATGGGATCGTTTACTGAATATTAGCTCTAGGGAGTTGATTCATTGGATTTCTCTCCTTTTAGATTATACTTTACATGTGTTGATATATGCTCTTGTGCTACTGACACTATACGTTAAATAATAATTTCTAGCAGAAATCAATACATTAATTCCAAATACAGCAATTGGTATCCACACTATGATTTTTATTCATCAAAATAGTGCCAGAATCTGCCAAAAAGTAGGTATGTGAATGATTCTGTATATATTCAGGCATCCATTTAAGTGAGTGAAAGTGGTTCCACTAGTCACTGAATAAACCTGATTTTAGGTGAATATTTCAGTGAGTTAGGATCTGAATCATTGTAGAATTGAACTAAAGAAACCATTTGATTAGCTGATGTGGAGCCTGAACCACGTAATTATAAGATCACGCACAGCTGGGGTGGAATTCATTAGCCAACAACTTAGAGTTACCTTTTGATAAGCACAAAGAGGGAAAATAATTGTTGCTCCATACAGTAGGTGTACTACAGTTTGTGCATTTCACGTCTGCAGGATGGTGCTGTAGCCATTTGTTTTCTGATTAGCAGTGAATCATGATGATGGTGATGATGATGATGATATACAGTTGCTCAAAACAATTTCATGTGATAATTAGCTCAGCAGAGAAAATTCCTACCGCTACTTCAAGATGTCAAAGCAAATGTAATCCAAAATCTTTCAGGCCACTAAAATTTCATGTTTATAAAAAGATCCCCTCTAAACTGCTCTATGACTAGCATCAGCAATAAAAAAGATAAACATTAAAATTGTTACTGTGACCTTTGGACCATTAAATCATTTGTGTGTGTGTGTGTAAGCAACGTATCTTGAGTAATGCTTGCTACTAGTGGTAGATCTATTCATGTCAATGATGCTGGGCTAATTTTGAGGTGGTAGATGTAATATAGGCAAGGTTTCATCCTAAAAAAACCCAAGCAGGGACATCTTCTAGGGTATGGAAGGCCAGACAGTGCTGGGAGACAGCAACTGCAGATGCACATGTGACTACATGTGCAGCGCAGCTGTTGAGTGGGATTTGCAATGAACCAGGCAAGCAGAAATTCCTCTGTAATATGGCAATGAGTTAAGGTAATACTATTAACATAAATGTGCATGGTCCAGCCACAGAAACCATCATTTCTTCTTTGAAGATGTTACATTTTGAGATATAATTGTGTTAGTTGGAAAGAAGAGCAAATAAAAGAGCAGTAATATTAGCCAGTCAGTTGGTTAAATAACTAGTATCTCTGTGATGACAACTAAGTATTGTCATTACAAACTTTTTAGCATTATTTGAAAAGATTTCTTAAACTTCACCTGTGATAAAGAATTGTATTTTTTTAAAAAAAGAATACTACTGTGTACTGTGTGCAATTAAATTGTTTCTCTGCTCATTATGCAAACTGACATGCATTAGAACTCTAACACTTGGAATAATTCAAACAGCTGTAGGTGGTTCCAGCTTGAGATATTCTATGATTCCATGAACAGTTGTAGGTCAAAAGCCATTCTGTATAGTTTGGGAGTCATCAGAATTTGTGCATTTCACAAATGACAAAAAAAAAGGTCATGGGTATCAACATGTTGGCATATCTATAACTGAGAGCACACTTTTCAGAAGGTCCATGAGTGTGGCACTTTCTGCTCTCCCTTACATCCAAGCATGCTGGTACACCTCTGGATTGTGGGGATCACCTGTCCTCTTGAGGTGTATTACAAACCACTACTTGAGCAGACTGTGTATCTGGCCCTGAACAGGCATGTCTGTCTTAATATGTCTCCAATCTGTCTGAGACTATATTATATGTCTGGGTACCACTTCCCATCAGGTACTCATAATAACGAGGCGAGCTTAAACCCTCTTCATTCCCTCAGTAAATCTCTGCCCAGTGTACTAAAAAAATGCAAGGTCAGTTCTCCCTACAAACAAGCTGATATAGTATTTCAGCATATCATTTACAGAGAGAGCAGCTGATAAATTAATTTCTAATACGTCACCTCCGTGTTGCAGGTGACAGTCCAAGCTGATGGAGGGGCAGTGTGGCTCTTGGGCAACATGGCACTAACGTTCAAGGGCTGTGAATCCTCTGCCTGGTTACAGTGCAATTTTTTCTGCTGAGTGACCTTGAGCATATCATTTGTTCTGTTATAATATGAAGAAAAATATTCAGACTTCAATTTAAAACACTTCAAAATCTATGCTTGAAAAGCTCTATATGAGAGCCAGCTATTATTAAAAGCAATGCTAGTACTTGCACTAGGCCCCCCCTGTTCCTGCATCTATTGTTCTTTATCTTCATCTCCTCTTTGAATTCACTCCTTTGACTCCCACAAACCCCTTCCCGTAATGAACCTTCATGAGACCGCATTCAAAATAGACCCCTTCGGCAGCCTGAAATAACTACTTCAGTTTAAGGCAAGTGAAGAGATAGAGAACAAGTCAATAAAGCTGATGAAGATTTTTCCCAGTCATCCAAAACATTCACATAAATTTACATAGAATCCTTGTGCCCCTGCTCCTCCTGCAGTCCTTCCTCTTTTTGTTGTTTTGCTATTGTTGCTTACTTGACATGCTACACCTGCTTTAGTCCAAATGCCCTTAAAGGCAAGGGCTACAGCTTTTTCTCTCTTTATTGTGTCTCTCATATAAATACAGGAATGAACATTTAATCTGAAATAATTTTCAAAAGAACGCTTTGATGATTTACTGTTCTGCATCTTTGTAAACACTTTGTTTTCTCCCCTGCAGGGAATCAACTGCCTCTTTGGATCTTTTGTCACTGATTCTTTCTAAATGTTCCTGTTTTCTCTGTCGCAGAACTGAGGTGGGTGCATTTTAAAGCATTTGCTTCACACTCATTTATTTCTTGCAGAGTCATACCACCCTAGGCCTGATTCTCACTGCCTTTTGCAAACAGTTGCTCGCATCTCTTGGGGCTACTGTGATTTCTTCCTACTGTCTCTCTGAGGAGAGTGGTTTTTCACTTGAGAACTGTACCTGGTTTCTGAAGGAACCTAAAGGCTGTATTTGCAACCACATGAGAAACAGCAAGGGGCTGTGTGGCACCATGCCTGGTCCCTGACAGTGGCTGCAAAACAACCATAAGAGAGCGGAGTAAACCCAAGGTGGCACGTCCCTGGGACACTTCTGTGAGTGAGGACTTCCTGACCCACACCGTTGTGTTCATCAGCCTACAGCAGATATTTACTCCATGAGTTTCTCTAGCTGTTTCTTGAACCCATTTATAATTTTGGCTTCCAAAGCATCCTGTGGCAATGGCATTTCAAGTTACGAATTATATGAAGAAGTACTTTTTGTGTAAAGCCTGCAGTCTGAGTTTCATTTGGTGCCTCCATGTTCTTGTCTTATGAGATATAATAGCCATCATTCCCTTCCTTCCTCCTTGCCATTCATCATTTTATAAACCACAAACTCTTTTCTGTGCTGAAAAGTGCTATTCTGTTTAATATCTCTTTGGACAGAAGCTATTTCAAACCTGTGATCTTCCTTGCTGCCCTTCATTGTACCTTTTGCTTTCTGAACTGGGCTGCCAGCCTGACACAGTGGCAGCTTATGATCCTTTAGGCTGAAACATTAGAAGCACAGATTCTGATACAAATAGCAATAGAAAAGACCATGTTGATCTTTATGTAGTATATTTATACAAAGTTCACGAAGAGTAGGAGCTTTACTATGCCATCTATCCAGAAGGCACCAGGTAGTGTGCCTACACAGTATGTTTCAGTTCATTATCTTTCCTATAGGCTCTCATTTGATCCACATAAGTTGGTCTTTCCCATTTCTCTTTCCTTTCTCCATATTTTCTTTTGAGTCTTAGTTTCCAATGCAAACAACAATTCAAAGTAAAATTCAGCCCAAACTGTTGAATTAGCTTTCTGGTCAGCCACAGGAAACCCTGCCAAACCCTCCTTGGATGCTGGACCTCTCTGGAAAGACCCACCTGGTTCTTGCAGCTCATCTGTGAGCCTTCAGGAGTTTTGTCATGGGATATCTGCCTGCAGAAAAGGACAGAAGGAGGAGAGAGGACGTGATAAATCCTTCAACATGCAAAAGATTAAAATGGAAAAATACATCCACTGTTTCCTCTCCTTGACCGTGTGTAGCCATTAGCTTAATTGTATTTAAAGTTATGAAAATATCTAGTTATTAGTCCAAGGAAAGCCTGGAATAAACTAGAGGAAACTGGTGGAATATTTCCTTGGGGAATTACTATGAAACAGAAATATCTCTCAGAGGTGATTCAGTTACATTTATCCTACCTCACTGCAAAGTACTAAACTGGACACTAGGAGGTCCCTCCCTCTGCTCTGCCTTGCCTTGAAATATGAATTGGTGTTGAAGACACTGTATCACCAGGCCATAGTTCCCAAGCACATTTATGTGACTGTAATTGGTTCAACAATAGCAGAAAAACACTTCTGCTCGTATATTTAAAGAGGCAGGCTTCAGAAATCTGTTGGTGAAATAAAGCCTGAAAGAGAGCATTCCATCTGGGATAACCTTTTTTCCCCGTATGTCAGTCCCTGTGAAATGTTTTATGTACGTATTCTTTGGAAATCATCTAGCAGAAACAGCTGTGTGTGCTGCCCACCTGCTAAAGCCTACAATCTAGTGTTATTTCAATTAGATTTGATTGCAGGAAAAGTTTATGAAACAGCTATCAATGATTTCATGCCATCTGGCTTCCGCTTTTCTCCTGTTTAGAGAAACCCTGTGTTTACATTGATTGGCCTTCTATATATACAAGCATGATTGAGTTTTATTATTCTTTTTATTTGTCTGGTAGCAGTGTGCTTGGTGCTGTACAAACTTACAATGGAAGAGAAGCTGTCAAAGATTTCAAGCTGTGAGGTTCAACTCAGATACACACAAGGCTTTGGCTGAGAACGTAGAAGAAGGGAAATTATATTTTAGAAATCCTGATTTATTAATTAGGATAGAAAGTTTCCACTGAGGGTAAAACATACTTTATCGTGGTTTTAGCCATGTAAAAACTAAGTCCTTGAGCAAAACAGTGCTCTGGTTCCCTTCCAGAGACAGCAGAACAAGACAGAAACTTTATGAGGAGGAGTGGGTCCAGCCAAAGTCATGTCTCAGGTGGGGTAGATTGCCTCTGGAGACACTTCTTTCCATCTGTTCATCATCATGGGAGCTTGGACACACCGGCTACTTGGACACACAGCCTAGGCTGGGCTTACCTTCTCCACTGCTAAAATAAGAGAAGATGAATTTTCCCTTGACTACTGGCCTCCTTGGCAACTTTTGAACTGCCCAAATTATAGAGGTATTCTCTTTGGTTAAGAAATGCTCTCCCATGAGCTATTTTTGCTTTAGTAACATTTAGAAGTTTGCTCTCTCAGGTGGAATATGACCACGAGTCTTTTAGAACACTGGCTTTATTTTTCCTTCTCCCCCCAAAATTCTTGATGTTTCTCTTGTCTATGAGGATTTTGTACGTAGAAGTTGATCTGAAATTGATTGTCTTATTGGCAGAACAAATTCATCTTCTAACTTCACCCTGAATTCAGTTGTGGCAGGCTTTAACCCTGGTTTAAGTTGAACTTGACATTTCAAATGAAAACTGAAAGGTTCATCCCTGCTTGGACAAACCAGCTTTAGGAAATGACAGTTCAAACTCACACAGCCATCTTGTGTGTTTGTCCCTCCTGAGGTGGACTGAATTTAGGTGCATGAGTTGACTTTGGAATTAACACCATCTGCTCACGCTGTGCTTGCTTAAGGTTTGCTTGTGCTGCTTGCCTCTTCCTTCCCAGAAGGATGATGTGCTGTGCAGGGCTTGCGGGAGGTCTGGGCATATGTTAGGTTGTCAAACTCAGCGGTCTGAAGGCATCCCTATTCTGGAAATAGTATAACCTTTTGAAACTCAATAAAAAAGAGAGGCTATTCTTCCATTAGAGGATCCAGACCTCTTCTAAATTGACATTTTGAGGTTTATTCCGTAGTGGTGTACCTGCCTGGAATACCAACACCGACAGAAATTAGACCAAAAGAAATAAGATAAAACTGTAAATGCCCTGATGAAGAGTGTCTCCCTTTAATTTCTATATATGGGGATTTACTCCCTGACTTTCATTTTTTGTGCAACTGTAGTGTAGGTGTCAGAGCGCTGTTTCTATTTAAACCAGCGTGCAGGCATATGATGAAACTTTAGTGGAAATGAGCTGTTAAACACCTTGCCGACCTGGCCCCAGCTACTTGCAAGCTGAGATCCACTCTATCTTATGTGCCCTGCTGTCTTTTAAGAACAGATTAAGAACCTCAGTTGTCTGTATGCTTTCCTTGCTTTCACTGTGGCACCAAGTTTTCAAACGTTTTATTCAGAGAAGAAAAAGCACACAGGCCAGCTGGAGTGGAAAACAATGTACTGTTACCACATTTTTAAACTAAGTATTTGAAGAAAGTGAACAATTCTCTTGAAACCCAATGAAAGTGGGGGGAAAGGCAAACATATTTGATTTTGCAGATTTCCTTATGAATTATTTACTACTTTACTAAAACAACTTATGCTAATAATATTGTAAGAAGCAGTGCAGCTCTGACTCATGTTCAGCTGAAGAGGTATGTGAGGAGGACGCAGGAAACTTTGCTGTAGCATCCCGTAATTCTCTGGAATACAAATAGTGTAATTAGCCCAGTACTGCTGATTATATACGAATGTAGAGAGATACAGAGCATAGCTTTGACATACTTACAAGCACGTATTTAAAGAGCAGCTAAACACTGATTTCACCATTATTCATCTATATTTTTGTTACTAATTTTCATGACCATAGCACCTAGTGGCTAGACTAAACTGTAATCACTGTGACAGTAAAAAGACCATGTCTGCAAAAATGTGAAAGCATTTAGCCCCCTACTCTGGAAGACTCAAAATCTGCCTGGATCCAGTTTGGGTTTTTTTTCGGACACATAGGGAACTGAGGTATGAGTACATCCATGCTAACACTATGGATAAATGGGGGCATTTACAATTTCATTCTTTACAAGAGTAGCTCTCTGCTTTACTGCAATCACCTGCAAGATTTTTTTTGCTACACATGCAACAACATCGAGGCACCTAAATCTGAGAAATTTCAAACCAGGGAGTTAAGAAGCTGAAGGTCTTTGTGTATCTGAACCTTAGTGATTTATTCAAAGGTATTTCATGAGGGTGTGGAAGAGCTGGGTCTTGACTCAGACTTTGCAAGTCCCAACTCAGAACTTTGGCCCAGGATCAATTCCTTCAGGTTCAGAAATATATATATATTAAAAAAATGCAAATTCTTTTACGTTCTGAAACTGGTAAGATTTACACATGCCCTTAATGCTAATCCTCCAGGCTCAGTGGGACAGATCACATGTTTAAAGTAGGAAATGGATAAGTCTTCACAGGAGTGGGGCTAAATTGTAAAAATTTAAAATGTCTATAATAACTGCCCGCTCTCCAGCTTGGTAATGCAACCTCCTGAAAAAAGGAAGACACTGGTCCCAAGACAGAAAACAACAACCCCGATGACAAGCTAATACAGAGTCTAAAAGAACTGGGTTATTACCATGAAAAGAGAATCAGCAATACAATTGGCAATTTAAGGAACAGAAACTCTCATTAAATAAATACATGTGTAAAGCAGAGGCTAGTGTTATTGCCAAAAACAGACCTGCAGAATATGGAAGTGATTAAACGATTTCATTTGAAAAACTTGGGCGCATCTGATCTTAGATGTACAGTGTGAATAAGCGGTACTTGTCATATATAAATATATGTACAAGTCATATGTATATATATTTTCTGTGTTTGCATGGAGAATAAACTCTAAAGCACAGGAAAGTAGATAAGAATCAGTGAAATTAATCTCAGATCATTACATGCAAAATAAGGCAAAACTTTTGTTACAAAAGCTCAAAAGTTTATGGTTTTCTTAGACTCTTAAAAATCATCTAAGATTTTTCAGGAGATAAAAAATGGTTCATGAAATGTCTTGAATATACTAAGGTTAATTTATAATTCTTTACTAAGCTCACGCGGTCGTTGTATTTCGGTATGGTTTCAGCGATATAAAATAACATTTTGTGGCTTGACACTTTCATCTGTGTTTCACCATGGGAGGGTTTTGCAGCTCTGCATTGATCTTAGTGGCATACATTTTATTCCAGCTGAGCATCTGGCCCCTATTTTCACTGGTTTTATATTAGTAAACTGACTAACAAAACTCTAAAGAGGTATGTTCATAAAATGAACATACCATTCAAAATATATTGCTGGAGAAGAATTGTTTCAAAACAGATGCTGGATTATGCATTCAGGAAAGGATTTCTATATTCCTAATTCCTATTTCTTCGGTGTCCTGTTACAGTAGACATTCAAAAATTTAAGAGAATGGGGACAAATGGAAGAACTTGAGGAGTACAGATCATTTTGATACAAGCGAGCAGTGAAATATACATGCATGACACCATCTCTAACATTAAGGGTAAAACATTCTGCACATGCCTCTTAAAACGAAAGACTTAAACAGGAAGGTGCTCCAGCACTCCGATCGTGGGGCACATTCCACCAAGCCTGAGCACTCAGAGTCAGGACGTGCTTCCCTGTGTTCAGGTGAAAGTTCAACTTTTTTTCATTGGTGCCCACTGGTTCTTGGCCTGTCACTACTGAGAAAGGTCTGGCTCCCTTGGCCTCGTTCCCTCCCATCTGGCATACACGCAGAGAGGCATCTTCCCCTTAAAATGGAAGCAGAGTAGAAAGACGGGAAGGGAAAGGAAAAAGATGACTGGAGGCTTGCTAAT
>VWZZ01006125.1:0-13282 GCA_013399095.1 Psophia crepitans
GAGAATTCAGGAGTGAAGTTGAGGCCAGGAAGATGGGGGGCTGGGGGGAGGTGTTTTTAAGATTTGGGTTTATTTCTTGGTAGTAAATAGTTGTTTTGCTTGGTAATAAATTGGATTAATTTCTCTTTAAATTTAGTCTGTTTTGCCTGTGAGGTAATTAGTGAACGATATCTCCCTGTCCTTATCTCGAGCCTTTTGTTATACTTCTCCCCTGTCTAGTTAAGGAGGGGAGTGATTGAGCGGCTCTGGTGGGCACCTGGACTCCGGCCAGGGTCAACACACCACAGAGACTTTTAATAGTGGAACGGAGAGCAAGGCAGAACACCCCTTGCAGCGGGGCTTGCTGGATCTCCGCGCGATTCTTCTTGCCTAACCTTAGCCATACCAAGCATGTAAACGAATAAGCTAGATTTCCTATGTAAAAGACAGGTACCTTAAGACAGTGATTCACCCTCTCCTCAAAGAAGTGTTTTGGTGAAATTAATTGCTCTAAGAAAGCAGAATTGCCCTGCAGTGATGTCCTTCACTGGAGAAGTTCCATTTGGCCGTGCTGGAATTTGTCTTGTCTAATATTTAGCCATTTAAGTATTAGCTAATATAAGCTAATCATCTAGGCTTCTTGGACTGAGAAAGTGTTGTGGTTTTACCCCAGCCAGCAGCGGGGCACCACAGACGCTTGCTCATCCCGCCCCTGCATCGGGATGGGGGAGAGAATCAGAAGAGAGAGAGTGAGAAAACTCGTGGGTTCAGGTACAAGAGTTTAATAAGTGAAGCAAAAGCCGCGTGCACAAGCAAAGCAAAACAAGGAATTAATTCACCGCTCCCCATGGCAGGCAGGGGTTCAGCCATCCCCAGGGCAGCAGGGCTCCATCACACGTAATGGTGACTTGGGAAGACAAACGCCATCACTCTGAACGCTGCTGCCCCCCCTTCTTCTTCCCCCCAAGCCCCTTATAAACCGAGCATGACGCCATATGGTATGGAATGTCCCTTTGGTCAGTTGGGGTCAGCTGTCCTGTCTGTCCCCTCCCAACTCCCCGCACACCCCCAGCCATCCCGCCGGTGGGGCGGTGCGAGAAGCAGAAGAGGCCTTGGCTCTGTGCAAGCACCGCTCAGCAACAGCAAAAACATCTCTGTATAACAAAACCATCTCTGTATTATCAATACTGCTCTCAGCACAAACCCAAACCACTGCCCCACACTAGCTACTATGAAGAAAATAAACTCTCAGCTGAAACCAGGACACCCAGCATGCATGCTGTCACCCTGTGGTGATATCACAGGCAGCATGAATCCCCCTGGGGATGTGACTCTTTCTTTTTCTATGTGCTACAGATATTACCAACACACTTAGCTCCAGCTGGATTTCAGATTCTTCCAGCTAAAATACAGCGTAGATGCAACTCGCTTCCTTTTAGCTCTGTAAAATCTGAGTGCCTGGTTTAATTGAGGACACTATTTTCACTTAGCCTATCTTCACCACTTATTTTAGATAACTTCTGGTCACTTACTGTTGAAAATACTACAGCAAACAGTTTTTATTCCTGTATTTCTTTGGGACAGAGGTGGTGACATTCATAAAAGTCCAGGCAAGATAGTTGCTTTTACATTTCAGATTACCTTTTGTGTTGATGTACATCACTGATGGTTCTGCCAGCATTTCCCGTTACGATCTCCTATACTTATGGCTCCATCAACAATGAAAGAATAGAACTTGGCCCTCCAAAGGGTGGCATTTTTCCATGTGAGATAATTAAATAGATCCACATGGACAGTAAAATTCCTTCTTTTTAGGCACTGGTAGTTTGAGAAGACATTTTCTATCCCTTCCATTCAAAAAAACATTTTGTTTGTTTTACTGCATTGTAAATGGCTGATCTGTAATGAATGTAGTGGTTTAATTTTCTTTCATTTTAATGAAAAACAGAAAAGATCCTTAAAAAACACAGAGAACTTAGCAACTCTACGCGAAAGTGAAAGGCAGACACAATCTCTGATATCATACCTCCCCCAGAGCAGTATAATCACAGTCATTTACAGTCCCAGTGCATGTCAAATACACCAGCGACATTACAGAAGACAAAGCCACAATTGTTGCCCCAAAAATAGTAGGATTTGTAACCAGTAACCTCTGGAGATGAAGAAAATGTGGAAGTTGAAGTTTTACACAGTATAAAGATTGTAGCCTGCTGCCATTCTTTAAACTGGAACAGTCTGATGGAGCAGCTCTCAATCTTTTCCACTTGTTCCAGTGTGCTCCTGAATTCTCTTCCAGCTGCAACTGGAGTCTTGTATTTCTGTTCCTGGTTGTGAACCCTGCTTCTGCGATGAAACCTCTGTCACACTCCCAGCCCTTACTGAGTTTTGATCCCTTGTTTATGAACCAGCGCGCTCATGGTGGTTTTCATCCAGCGTAATTTTTTACGCATATGGTAGGTCATTCTGCTTTCCTTCTTTCATCATGATCACCAGGCTTTTTAAGAAAGCAGCAAAAATGCATCAGAAATGATGGCACTCACATAACGTCTTTGCCACTTGACACTCTAAGGACAAATCACATCTTTTGGTCTGCAAAGAGGCTGCCAAGTCCAAGCTGCCTCACAAAGTTCTGCAGGGAATTTGGTCAGCACAGTTGAGGAACATGATTGTCTCCACTGAAGTGATTGCTGGTTTCAGTTCCTTTGTTATCATACCCATATCCGTAGCTCTTTGACATGGCAAATCACTGCTAAGAGAGAAGTGCAAGGTGTCTGTCAGCGGATGGCCCAGCGTCAAACCAGACCAATTAGCCACGTCCCCATCTGCTGCCTAGACTGATGCCTGCTCCGTGCCTGTTCCCAGAGCCAAGAATTGAACTAGAAGCTGTGGGTTTCATGCACAGCAGCTGTAGCCAGTTTCTCCAGTGCTACACATTGTCCAGAGAACTTCTTACAGGGGCTGGAGAATGGAAGTACTGTCAGTGCCTTTCTTACAGGAGCTAGGCCTCTTCTCTTAAAACTTGATGCTGTTCAGATCACTACAGACTAGTTGGAGTCCATTTAAGACACAAGGTTAGAGTTGGTGCCAAAAAGAGATCTCTTATCCTTTCACACTGATACCGGGACAGAAACTGCCTTGCCTGATGGAAGGGACCAACGTGCTAAATATCCTTTTCGTTAGGTTAAAATCTTACACTAATCTGAGACGGATGAAAAATGTATAAGGGAGACTAATGAAAGTCTACTACAAAATTGATCCTGTATCTAGAGGGATACCAAATCTACAGAAGAACATCAGGTTTGCAGTATCAGGCCATTAACTACTGGGTAAAATCAATGAAGTGAGAAGAAAATCTGCACGAATTGACATGAAAACAGTCTGTAAGATTTGGTCTGCACGCTAATCACAAAATATAAAGCATTTTTGTTGCCATAACCTTCTTTGTGGCCCTGAGTTACCCCGTTTGGAAAGTCCTGATTACACATATGGCAATAGGCTTCTCAACCTGTGTTCTATCATTTTATCGTCCAGAAGCCTCTCATTTTAAGGGCAGCATGAAAATCTTTCCACAGTAATTCCAGAGCTCCCAGTCCTCTCCAGCACAAGTCCAAATGGAATTGTATTGCCTAAAATTCCTCAATGCGTGGTTGCTGCTAGAACTTGTACTCCTGAGGGCTATGTAACTTGGGCTCCAGGAGTGGTGGGATTATGCCGTGAGTGCTCCTTATTCTCTTTGTACTTCTCAGGCAGGCACGGAGAAATCCACATCTGTGTCAAGACATGCATGATGTCTTGTACTTTTAAAGTTTAAAAACACTCCATAAAGCACGGATAAGCATGATCTTCCTTGATAGGAGATGAAGCTGGAGCCCAAGGAGCTGTAACTCACTCTGATGCATGTTCCACTCGTAGCACTAAAAGCCCTGATAACCTGCATTTCCCTGCAGCCCTGCTTATCTGTTTCTCACCAGGTGAAGACTATCATGAAAAACATATTTTATGAGAAGCTGACCTGAAGGAGAGCACCTTCCTATGGATTTGCATCTGGTGGGGTTGTCTGATGTCTGAGAGGAGCTCCCCCTTGTGCTTCTTCCTCCAGAGGAACACTAACAGCCACTCTGCTCTTTGTGAAGCCCTTGACAAAATTGTGTGTCATCGAGACTACTTCCCCTTTGCCAGATGCTGTGATTGCACTAGTCTCTTTTTCTTAGGAAATCAGACTAAAATAGCTCTACAGCCGATTTTGCTTTTTCAAGCAAATTATCCAGGTACATTAAAAGCAACAATAACAACAACAATAAATAATATTCTGTGGCCATTTCTTTGCTCAGTGAGTCCGGTTTGGCCCCGTAAGAGATGCCAAGATCTCTTTGTGTAACTACGAGCAGAACATGACACCGTTCATGTAGCTTTCTGAGGCATAAGTCAGAGAGTTAATTCTTGCTCCTGGTGTAAATCAGGAAAATTATTGAACTCTTAGAAAGAAATTGACCTATAACTTCTCTATCTATCTGAATATTTCTTCTGTCAGGTCAGTTTACATTCTCTTCTTTATTTAATAGTAGAAACTGGCATGGGTAAAAGGGGAAAAAAACCAGCATGGTTGGCTATTCTTTTTCTAACAGAAAATTAATTGGGAGGGATCGGGATGAGGAGTCTCATCACTAATTTGTCCTATGGGATGGCTGCATCTGGTTCAGCTTAGCTGTGTCTGTCTTCAGTATCGACCCTTCATCCAGTTTCACATGTCTGCTGGAACGCTGCCTTTTCTCTCTTGCTTACATCTTGCCATTTTTCTTTCTTCCACCGCTCTTACTTCATTTTCAGCTTGTTTGCTTTACGGAAACCCCCGTGAATCGTTCCAAGATCCGTTGTCAGGAAGTATGCTAGCTACAGTCACGTTGGCTTGATTTCTTTGGTGTTTTAATGCTACTTGCCGTAGCTATACTGTGCAATCAAACCCTGACACTGGTCAAAAGCAAAAGAGAGCCAGTAGATGGCACCATTTATTATATTATAGAAGATTCATAACCAAAGCCTGGAGGGTTCTTCCCCCTTAAACCTGGCTGTCAGTAAAATATAAATCAACCCTCCATTTTTAGAGATGTTACTCACAAGCTTAGTAGAGACCTCACTTTATATCCTTTCCCAGGGTTTCCTGGGAAGGATTCAGTGGCAATGCCTTAAATGGAAAAACATTTTAGAAACAACAATGAAACTAGAGGTCAATAGGATATAGCCCAGGGGAGCTTTCTTCTGATTTGTGCTTAAAACATACCCGGTTGCTGCTTCACTTTCTTCATTCTATTAAATAACAGATTTGCTTTGAGGCCCATCTCCAAACCCAATAACTTCGGAAAAGATTCAGGCAATGGTCAATTACAAACACAGTTTAGCTCTTCTGTAATAATGAATAGTACTATTTTCTTGCAACCTACAGCAGCTGTTATCGAGGGCTCTTGGAGAGCTTCAGAACACTAATGAAGGACACCTCGCATCACCTCTGTCAGATAGGGAATATTAATTCCCCAGGAGTCCCGTTGACTTGGGTCGGTGCTTCCGTAGTTCTACGTGTCTGAGAAAGAGGTACTCATGTGAGTAAAGACTACAGACCCCGCAGTAAACAGTGTATTATATTTTACGGCATTTCAAGCATTTATTTTTCCCAAAAGAATTAAAAAAAAGAGAAAAGAAAGTAGTTTTGCCTTTCAAACATTTTTGGTAGGGAATCAGACTGCTTGCTTGTAGGTTAGCTACAAGTTTCCGATAGGTAGTGCCTGCACTGTGCTGCCTCAAAGACAGATTTAGTGGCTTTACTATTAAAGGTTAAAAGCAGTTGCTCTTTCTAATCTCCTGCTGCACAGCCGATGTAATTTTAATACTGTATGCTGTAGAAAAGGAAAGAAATGCAGTGCTGAAACATTTAACAGGATATATTTTTCCATCTTTATTTTAAGTTATGAAAACTGTCTGCAAAAAGCTAGTAAGTGTTTCCAGTCAATGCTAGTTTCCTGGCATCAAAAGGCTCAGAAAATGAAATTAAATATCCAGCGGAACAAAAAAACTCCGAGAGGAGAAGACAAAGAAGAAGAGAACAACTTGGATTTTCTATATTTATCTGTGTGCTATGAGTATACGCTTCACTGGGCTGTCAATTTTAATTGGACTGCAACCTACTGTAGTTGGGTTCACACTGGTTCAATTAAAAAATCCTGTTGTTACTTTTTTTCCATATTGCCCATAAATAGGAGTATTGTAGGAGTAATAATGTTAACCCCGGTGTCCTGGCAGAATGCCAGCTCAGGTAATTATATTCTGCCTATGAAAATTTCAGTCGCCGTTTCAGCTGAATACATTAGTCTTTATTTTCCATTCCCCATCATCATGTTATATAGCACTGCTGCGTATTGCTGAAGAGCCACCCAAGATGCGGCTGCATATTAGTGATCGCTGAGCTAAGTAGGGAAAAAAAAATAAAAAATCAGTCTCTCTCCTCTTCATAAAATTCTAGACTATTTACAACATCAAAGCGCAATCTTGGGGGTGTGAGCTGCTTGAATTAAGGATTACTGGATGAAAGTAAGCATGGAAAGTATGGATGGACTCTATAGATAATGGTTTGTGGAAAGTTTGCGTAGTGATGTGGTTATGACAAAGAACAGTGGAAGGATTTTGTAGTCTCATTCAGGAAGATCTTCGCAAGCAAGGTAGGTCAGGCTGAGTCTTTGACTTAAAGAATAGTATGGTTTAGGAGAAATAATCCTTTGACAGCCTGGATGATAGGTTTGCACAAGGACTACTCATCACCTAAGGCAAAAAGAAGAAGGGCAGTTGCTGAAAAAATTATGATAGTGCCCTCAGAGAAGATTGGCTGGAAATGGTAATTTTGTACATAATTTTCTGCATATCTGTCATTATGAGGGGTTTAAAATAAAATAGACATGCATCCACCACCCAAAAAAAAGAAAAGAATTAGGACTACCCTACTGGAATGGGTTCTTCCAGAATGTTTAGTTCTGTCTGTTTTGAAAATTGCCCATGATGTTGTTGAAAAAACAGACATTTGTCTACAAAATAATCATTAGCAGCTTAACTCCACATTTATTGACATTAACACAGGAAAGGTTGAGCAGCTCTGTGCTTTCCATGTACCCCTCCAAAAAAACCCCAAACCAACAGCAGGGGCAATAATATTTGGATAGCCCATGTAAGAGTTAACAAGGATTACGCTTACTTTGGGTGATTTCTAAATAAAAATGAAACTCTTGTTTACAAAACGAGCAGAACAGCGATAAAATACAGTGGGCATTTAGGAAACCGGCAGCAAAGAGACAGCTTAAAGGTCAAAACACCAATCTGCTCTTTCAGAAGAGCTCTGAAGCCAGGCAGGTGTGTGCTAACTCAGATGGCAGAGAAGTTTCTAATTCTCACACTTTTGATGACGATTTGGCACCCACCTGTCACTTGTGCCTTGGGGACTTCTCCGGCTTAAGAATATTGTTAGCTTTTGGCTTCGTTAAGGTGGGAACTGAAAATGCATCTTAGAATTTGTCAGTCTGTGATTTAGCTTGTATTGTCCACGCTGTCGCTCTACCCATGTTTACTGAGGATAGGTAGAGTTGCCTTGTAAACTGTCTCCATACTTTCTCCTGTGGGATTATAAAGACCTCATTCAGCAGACTTCTCCTCATCTAAGTAAAAAATATTGTTTTGATGAGCCTGCTTGAGTTAACCAGAGCTTCCGTGGAACCAGCCATGTGGTGAAGAATCACCGACATGACCAAGGATGTGGGGTTTGGTCCCAGTCTTCCGCTTCTGATACATGGTGGTTTTAAATTCTCCCAAATTTTATTTTTCAGATTTAGGGGGCAAACAGAGTTGTTTTCATTTTCTGCTGGTGACTGGAAGATGAAAGATGAGCTTCAGGGCTGGTGACAGTTCTCAGGACTGACAGCATTAGTTTATGTATCCAATCATACAGTAACGATGCAATCCGTTAGCATAGGGAGCTGTCAGGTCTGTAGCAATCCAATTAAGTTACATGGTTTCTAAAGCTAGATGATTTGAGGAAGCTTAAAACAGAGTTAACACTGTGCTGGCTCAACGGCTGTGTCAATTATCTAGTTGGATGTGCTCGTAGCTCTGGCTGCTGAAGCATGTGGATTTCTTCTTTTTTTTTCTTTTTTTCCCTAGAGCAAGACCAGGGAGAACATATTTAAGGGTTAATTATTGCCTAGCGCTATTTTTATTTACTAAATGAGAATCCTTACATATATTTGAAAGAGATGATCATAACACTTGGGGAAAAAAAAACCAAACAACAGAATAAATGGATTGCATAATGCATTTTCCAGGCTTTTTACTGAAATTAAAATACTGAAGTTCTTTTATAGCAGCTGAAGTGGCATTAATGTATGTGGAGGTCACTGTCTGACCTTTGCTGGGAAGCCTACGTGGTGCATGTAAAATCTTTTCCTTCTAACCTTTAGCTTCAGATATCTGCCTGCATTTCTGTTTGTGCTATTCCCATTATCTTTGTATCTGAAACGTGTGAGACAGAAAACGAAAGCAGGTCCACAGCATAGCTATCTATTTTCTACACTTTCTCTCTTTGGCACAAATTAATCAAAAGCCCTGGGTGAAGTCCCCTCTGAGCTCAGCCCTCCGTCCTTCCAAGGTGCCCAAGGACTTGCAGGCAGGTAACCCTATCGTTCTTAATGCAGGTTCTTCACAAGTGTATGTGCATCACTCTTTGTTTGATAATTGGCACAAGGACCTGCCTTATATGTTTTGTGGGAAACACAGGAAAGATCACCTTATTTCTCCAAACTCTGCAACTTTTTAAGCAGAGGGGTTGTCCACATGCCCAAAAGAATCTAGCTCCCCCTCGGCAAAAAGCCTAAAGAAAGAGAAGGGTCACGCACTGTATGCTAACAGCAGCTAGACTTCCTCATCTCATCCAGAAACTACACTCATTGTGCAGCCCTCCAAAAATACTCTGCTGCCAATACCGAGAAGCAAAATCACATCTGTGACAAAATCAATGATAAAATCTGTATTGATCTCACTGGGACCATGATTTCAGCTCAGATACACAGATATAAGAAATAACTACCTTGATCTCATCTGCCACTTCAGAGAAGGAAGCAGGAGAGCTGGCTGCATCTGTACAGCAGTGAAGACAGTGCAGCTTGCCAGGTGCTATGTTTCAGGTAAAAGTGAATTGCAAGAATGAAGGAAAATTTACAAAATGAAGCCAAAGATGTGTGGCTGCACATCTGCTTGGGCAATCACCAAGCCCAGCCGAGCTCTGCGGAGGTTCCTCAGAATTTCACCTACCAGAGCTGATAGAACTATTTCATTTATATACCATGTGATGGAGAACACATCTTACTCTTGTATGCCATATTGGACCCTGAAGGAAAATGAAATGTTTGTCTTGACAGTTGAGTTGGCATGAACATTGGCATGAACGTTGGCACGAACATGGGAGACAATTGGACGAGGCCAAACTCTTTTCGGTGGGGGGTAGTGAGAGAACAAGGGGCAATGGCCAAAAACTAGAACACAGGAAGTTCAACTCAAACATGAGAAAGAACTTCTTCACGGTGAGGGTGACGGAGCACTGGCACAGGCTGCCCAGAGAGGCTGTGGAGTCTCCTTCTTTGGAGACATTCAAGACCCGTCTGGATGCCATCCTGTGCAGCCTAGCGTAGGGCAGCTGCTTTGGCAGGGGGGTTGGACTCGATGATCTCTAGAGGTCCCTTCCAACCCCTACCAACCTGTGATTCTGCGATTCTGTGATTCCCACCAGCTCATTGTCCTGCAGAAAAGGTCCTGCTAAGTTTGGTGGTTAGCCAAGCCTGGCCTTCTGCGAACCACCAATATTGGTGCTGATATGGGTGGTTGTTTTCAGCAATGGCTTTTAAAGAGTAAAGTCATAGATTGATTCTTGCTCAATTGCTCCATTCACCTTTTTGTTATCAAGATATTTACCAATATTTCTTCCTAGCATTCTGTTTGCAGGCCAGCAAAGCTGACCCATGAAGACAGACACATGCATGTCTTCCAGTACAGAAATTACATTCTCAGGTCAAATTCAAATCTTTCACTGTGAACTCGAGCACACCATTGTACGCAGAAGACAAAGGTTGAGAAAGACATGAACAAAGATGGTCCATCTGCAGTCACTGGCAAAATTCCCAAGAGAAAGCCAGGAAGGAGAAAGGGGATCAGGAGAATTTTTAAACACACAATTTCCCTTTTTATTGTGTTTCTAATCCCATTTTCTTTTCTTCTTTTTGTCTTGCTTTGTCGTTGTTTGTCTCTAGCATGTACGTTCTCCAGGCTTTATAACGCTTCATCTTAAGGGGGAACCTGAAGAGCGTATTTTGCCTGCTAATGAATAACCTGAATGTTTTTCATCACCGAAGCCAATCAGAGGCGGGAGATTACAGTCGACGGAGGACTGAGATTTGCATATTAACAGCGCAGTTATTGAAGAATCGCTGTCTCGTGTGTAGCCCAAACCGTGCCCTCCGATTCGCCAGTACCGGCTGCCAGCCAATGCCGATGAGGGATTCACAGGTCAGATGGGTTTTTAATTATTTTTTTTTTTTAAGAGAGAACCGCACAGTGCTAATATAAATCAGACAGCAAAAGCTGTGTGCAGGAAGCCGACTGAGCGGAGAGAGGCTGCTTGGCTCTGGCTCTGTAGCGGCACGGCCACTGTGCCCTCTCGTTGGCTCCAACGAGTCTATCCCTGCGTAATGTATCATATTGTGTATATTAATGTTTCGGCTTTACAGTTCTATTTCCATTAGGGGAAGATTGCCTGTGAGCCTCTTAGTGGATAAATAGGAATTTACAGCTTTCAGAAATTCTCTTAAAGCTTGCAGGATCCACAGAATAAGGAATTACACATGACTATTTTTGAAGCTTTAAAAGGTCCAGAGGGCCTAATTGTGCTCTCAGATATGTCTGTGCAGCTCCAGTTGAAGTCCTGGGATATAATGCATGCTTATGCAACAGCTAAAATGAGTCCTTTTCTAAATTAAAAAAAATAATCCTTCAGTTATTAAAAAATTAGACCTTAACATCTTCGAGGTCAAGCCAGCAACTTCCCAAGAGCTATTCAGAACGTAACAAAGTGAGGTCTTGGCTGGAACCTGGCGCTGTACCGATGTACAAATAGCAAATACATGCAGAAAGCGGCAGTGAAAAATCACGCAATGAAGGTAACACCAGCTTCTGCGGGTTTGTGCGTGCATGTTGTGTCACGCACTTGTCCAGGCAGTGCTGAGGGAGGAAAAGAGGGGACAACCCTAAATTACCATAATGAAATAACCTTATCAAGTGTTTTCACACGTCAGGCAGTTACCCTAAGCAAGACCAACACTGGCAGAGATATTTTCTTTTACCTCTGTTTTATATCAACCAAGGCTTAGGCAACAGTCAAGAGGAGTGTGTTTAAAACGCCTGTGTTCTGTTTGGTGTTGTATGTGTGTTTCTAAGTACAGTTGCATTCGGCGTTAGGAGAAAGAGACGAAGAAGCAAATTTAATACAGATAAAGGGAACAAAATTCAGAAATATATTCAGACCCTGGAGTTTCTGTGATTTTTTAACTAGTCCTTGATTTCGCAAGCTAATTTACACTACAGGTGAAGTATGAGTTGTACATGAACTTACTTGCCCACAAGTTTTCTTTGTGCTTTTCGATAGGTGCTTGCTTAAGAATGAACAGGCTTAGGGCCTGTGCTTTAACAGACTGAAGAATATTAAATAAATAAATTTATTCACTGTTTTACTGTGAATAATACAGAAGAGGATGCCCAAGTTATAGTCACATCCTACTTTCATCAGGGCTACACCTAACAGAAATGCTTCCAGTAACTTTTCCTTCCTAGAGCTATCTGTATCGCCACTAAAAAGCAAAGCAAGAACGAGTCAGGAAATAAGGAATCCGCATCGGCACAGCTGGGCAAAGAGTGGCTCCTGCTACTCAGCACAGGTAGTTAGCACTTACCTAAACCACTGCTTTAATTTCTGTGTTTTGCCCTCCACGTGTGTGTCCTTGTGTTGCTGGGCGTAATTTGTGTCAGTATTATTTGCTGTCACTTCTCAGACTGAAGCTGTGACACTAACCCTGCCAGCCAAGGGAAAAAAAGCTGCACACAGAGGCAACGCAAGCCAGTATTGTTTAAATCAGATGAGCCAAGTGGTGTGGAAATCGCTTCTGTTGCATAAGTGTGCTTGCTGGTAAACCCAAACCGATGGGCTGGTGAGCATATATAATCAGCCCAGTACCTGTGGATGTAATTCAGTACCTCTTTGGTGAAAGAAGTAGTGTGGAAAAAGAGAGGCGGGTAATTTTTCTATCAGATTTTCTTCCTATCACTAGAAATCATAGCTGCCATGTGCAATATTTAATACCTGATGTTAGTTTTCACCTTTCCGCCACGGCCACTTTTCACTTACCAACTAATCGTCACCTAGAAGTGTGCTGAAACGTATTATGAATGGGCACACAAAGGCTTTCTGCGGCACTAAATCACAGCCATCTCTACGGAGGGAAGGGACCGCTTACAGCAGCCCTGCGCGGTAATTCAGGCCGGGAGAAGAACGGGCTTTTCCCATTCGCATCGCAGGAGGAGTTCGGATTAGCGAGCACCTTTTGCGGGAGCCGAGGTGCAGCCACCGTAGCTTCATTAACTCGGCTCAGAGGAGGTGTTCGGCGGCATCTCTGGGAGAGGCGCTTGGCTTTGGGGAAGCACTTGTTGCTGCCAGCCCTCCTGGGTCCTGGGAGGAGCTGTCCTTGGCCACCCTCCCCATGGTTCTGCGGAGGCAAGGTGAGGTCAGGTGCTCTTGCCACCCCTGAGGGTTGTCTCCGGCCTGGGAGATGAATAAGCAAAAAAATCAGACCCTGTAGCAAGGGTTTCCCCTGAGGGGTGCTGGTTTTAGGCCATGGCTAACTGGGAGGAGTGAGCCTCTGCAGATACGACGTGCAACTGCTTCTCACAGGAGGGTTTCCAGAGGAAGCACCAGGCCCGTCGGATGGGGTGCAGCTCCCAGAGCTGCCCACAGTGCCATGAGCAGCGGCCCGCTGTGTTCGAGGGGAGGCCCGGGGGAAAGCTCACGGCGGGATGCTCTGCCGGAGCTGCCGGCAGCACTCCCGGCTTCCAGGGCGTCCCCCCGGTGCCCCGCGGCTCTGCAGGGACCGCTCCCCGCTGCCCGCTGCCGAGTGCCCGCCCCGCCACCGGAGCGGGGCGCGCTCCCCGGCGGGCGGCGGGGCTTCACCCCGCT
>VWZZ01006125.1:14036-93858 GCA_013399095.1 Psophia crepitans
TTAATTGCAGTTGCTGCTGCTGCAGCGGCGGGAAGGACGGGGCTCCCACGCCCGTCGCTCCCCCCCGCCGCACCGGGCAGCCAGCCCCGGGCCACACGCGTGGGCCGGCGGGCAGCGCACCCTGGGCAGCCGGGGTCAGAACCTGGGGTCCCTCCTGCCTGCAAACCCAGCTCTCCCCCCGAGAGTTAGGTGGCTGCCGCTGCGACGACCCCGGCCCCCCACCCCGCACTTTGCAGAACAGTTTTGGGTAGCAGCTCGGGAGGTGACTGTCCCATCTCTCTCCTCCTCCTTCTCCCCGCTCTTTGAGTGCTTTGGAACAGGTTTCAGCTGTAGGTGCCAGGATCTCGGTGTGCGGCCGGTGAGGGGCAGGGCAGCCGCAGGGCACGGTTTGGTGACCGGCGGTGTGGTGGTGGTGGGTTCCCAGCCGGGGAGCAGCCGGGTCCCTGCCCCGGCGAGGGGTGGGATTGCTGGTGGGTCGTGTCCATCTCTCGTTGCTGTGATCTAAGCGCTAGAAGTAGCTTGCTGCTGTCTGGGGTAGATAAAGCTCTCCTGCATTTTACTCTCTTGTTCTTTAATTCCGAATGTGGTTTTGGTGAGGGCTCCTGCTCTCTGAAAGGGAGGTTAGAGGTTGAATAAATCCAACTCTGGGCAGGAGGGGCGAGAAGCTCTCACATCTCTCCAGTGTGTATTTTCCATGTTGTGTGTTATTACCTTTTTTTTTTTTTTTTAAACCGCTGGAAGTTCTGCTGTAATATGACAAAACCTTTGATGTCTTTTGCAATGTACCTCATTCATTTTTTCCTTAAATTTGAAATGGACTGATGAAACGCAGAGACGTTAATAAATAAGTTGGAAGGACTTTGAAATACTGCATGTTGTGCATGGTGTGAAATTGTAGATATACGTAAAAGAGTAACGACCACTCTGCAGGTTTTATTCAAAACCTTTTTCTCTGTGGCTTTGTGCCAAAGTCTCTTCACCTGACTCTCAGCTTTTAAGTATGATTGTTTTTTGCTGTTGAGGTCTCCTGTCGTGTTGTGGGGATGCTTTGATAGGCACCCACCTTTGTCTGGTTGTAATAATCTTTTATTCTCTCACTTTACAAAGACTTGCCACTGTAAAAATGCCTGAAATTTACTGTTGTGGCTTTCAGTTTTAGATCTCTTTTCCTGATGCTTTTATTTATCTATTTACCTACCTGCCTATCTATCTATCTATCTATCTATCTATCTATCTATCTATCTATCTATCTATTTATTTATTTATGTTACAACTGAAGGGGGGAGGGGGAGGAGGAGAAGAGTAGGGAATTGTCTCTGACTCTTCTATCTGTCCAAATGTGGGAAAATAAAATAAAATTTTAAAAATTACATAAAGAAATTCAGGCACTGAAACAACCCCGAGCTGAATTCCAAGAACAAAAATGACTCCGGCATGTGTGCTCGCCCGCACCAGGCGTTCTGCAGCATGTGGTATTTACAGAACTTGCTGCGTACAGTAGCTCTCGAGTAGTAAGAGAACGTTTTGTATCCTCGGAAGCAAGAGAGTCTTTGACAAGTCGGCAAAACTAAAGAGACACAGTCGAGGAACGCTGATACCCGTGTGAGTGCGTGTGTGTATAAATATCACCAAACTGCTTAAGTTCATTTTTCCTCAGGATAGTTTGTCTGCCTCGACCTGGAATATACACATCCTTTTCCCTGAATATGGAGCGGTTTTTACTGTTCCTCTCTGTGTGCATGTGTTTTAATGTTAGTCTTAATCTCTCTGTAAAATATCAAATAATCCGGTAATAGATTTAGAAGCCTCTATTGCCAGGCGAACCAGGCAATAGATCATGAAATCAGACAATAGTATTTTGTTTCCTAGCAACCCCCTACTGCGAACAGAAAACAAAACGATGGTGGATGCTTCCACATCATGATAGCTGCGTGTCGAAACCCCCAAGTAGTAGGTACAGAGCTACTGATTGTGCAGTGGGATTTGCTCCTGTTGGTTTCAGCTGCTTTGGTAATATTTTTCTTTTGTGAGAAAGGGATTTGCTGGGATAAGTGCAGTTAAATGGTTAAAATTTCCCTCTGCTCTCTTATCTTAACAACGGTGTCTGTTAGAATAAAGAGGGCATAGAATTAAGTAGTAACTGTAGAATTTTTGCCAATAAGAGTGATTTGAAATACCCCATTCTTATTGCTGGACTATGTCTAAATCTGTGCTATTACAGACCCTAGAAAATCAGATTTATCATCTCCTGTATTCAATGTGCAATATGTTTTTGGACTTTGTCTTGTTAGTCATCCTTGAGCTTTGTGTTTTAAAACTACATTTGTTAGAATGTATTGAAAGAAAAATGCTTTATTGCTCACAGGAACGGGAAATAAAATCCTGAGTGCTGCTTTGCTGTGTATATGTTCTTGGCACCCACTTCACCCCTTCAAGAGAGCTAGAGCTGTCACAGCGCAGCAGGATCAGGTCCTAAGCCACGATCTTTCTAAAAGTGCTTTTGATAATGCAGTAATTCCCTTCGTTAAAGCGTCTGAGCACTGAAATGGCATCTCGACCCTGGACCAATCTCGGATGCACTTTGTGCACTGCCATCTATCTGAAAAAATCCATTAGTGCAAGCTGTGGATCTAACCCGGTACGGGTGTTCGCTGCCTGTCGGGTTTCAGCCTCCTGGCAGGTGTTCGTGCTTCCAAGGCTGCTGGAGATGCGGAACTGCAGTAGGGAGAGGAGGTGAGTAGGCACAGATGAGGAGTTGTATGTACAGCGTGGCAGAGGAGTTTCTCTGCTTTTGTCTCTTTGCCACCTTGCCATCCTTTGAAGGAGAAAGTGGCAAAAAGTTGTTCACAGACTTTTCACCTACGAGTCTTCACTATCCAGCGGCATCTACAGCGGTCATGCTGTTAGTAAACACAGTGGTAGTTTTCCTGTTGGTTGCACCAGGGAATCTGTGACAAGGAAGGTATGATTTCCATCTGGGAAGGTCTAAAATCACAAGAAAAATTTGCTGTGGGGAAGACAGCGATCTTAATCATGTGTGTGTTATTAAACAACAGTATTTGTGCTGGACGCGGGGACGGCGTTCTCTGAGTGACTTTGGGGTTCGCAGTGTTATTTAACAGATCCAATACGCAGTCATGTATGATTTATTTATATTGCCTATAGGTATTTTTCTGGTTCATCTGAAGCACTGAGGTACAAAACTGTTACAACAGATGCCACTTCAATAAAAAAGGTGGAAGTGGAACAGTCAGAGAATATTACGATTCTGATAAGTATCAATGAGCAGCTACTTTCTTGTCTATATTTGAAATCACACATTTTAGTGCCATAGCATGTGTGGATGGTTTAGTTTAGAACATGTTAATTGAATTTTGGAAAGCTTTATGGGTTGAGAGGAAGTAGTCATTTTCCAATTTTTCATCTCCGTTTCTTGCTCAGATGGCACTCCTCCCAAACCTCGGATCTTACAATTAGGTAGTCCGCAGATTAGGCTTGATATGGCTGCCTAATTGCAGTCCCCGCTTAGCCTCTGCCTCTGTTTACCAGGCAGCAGAATGAAGGAAGGCAAAGAAAAGAAAAAGTACGCACAAAAAACGAGGGGGAGATAAAGGTCATGAAGTATTCTGCGTGTGAACAATGGAAGACATTTTGAAGTGATTTTAAATACTCTCCACAAAATCCCCGTTATGCCAGCTACATTTGTTGCTGGCGATGAATGTAAAATCTTACATCTGCTGTCACGTGGGTTGGCAAGTGATGGAAATAGTCAACCCATGACCAAACCCAAAGCCTCGTGCCTTCTCCCCGCTGAAGATCCATCTTCCCTGAAACAGTGAGTGAAGTCCGTTGTTTGGTAGATGTGAATTAAGAAGTGGACAGCTTTGTTCTCTGTGTTTAACTGTGCAATGATGGTGATGGCTGACGAGCTAATGGGGAACACGCTGCATGTCTTACTGAGATAGATGTGCTCCTTCAAATTTTTCACAGGGCTTTTTCTCTTTTTTCAAGAGTGTACCACAGTAATGAGAGTGTACAGTTACTTACCACGTGTTTAAATCCTATAGGCTCAATGATTACTGCACTCTTGCGTATTTACTTAGGTATTTATTTCCTATTCTTATTTTAAGAAAGGAACAAAAGCATGATGTCAGTTTTGGACTTTTCTTGAAGCTTCGTTTTTAAATCCTGTAACATAAAAGCATTAAGCTGTCAATTCTTGCCAAATATGGAAAATAAACCACCCAAGTGATTACAGAAACTGAGAATTTGCTTCAGCAAAGCACTGACTTGCATGCCTAACTTTTTCTTTTAATTTTATTTAATGTATGCTTAAGCTCATCTCTGCTTGCCGAGATCTACTGGATTTAAACATGTGGTTAAAGTTAGGCACGTAATTAAATGCTTTGTTGAGTAGGGGCCTCAAGGAAAACCTGTAACGGCTTTGCTTTTGAGTAAACAGAATTTAAGGAGAATTCCTACAGGATAGTAGAGTGAAGGGAACAAATTTGGGGAAAAGGCAAGTTCACAGGGGTCTCAAATCAGGACCGTACTGATGGGTAATAGTGCTGCCGGAAGGGATCTAGAATTAAGACCCAGCAGGAATTAATATATGAGTCTACAGTGTGGTTTGATTACAGAACAGCACGGTTTGTGGTTGAGCTGACAAGAAAAAGGTTCCATGTCCATGAACAAAGAGGTGGGATTCCCTTTTCGTTCTGTTCTGCTGTGACCGCATCTGAAAACTCTGACTATTGTATCAATAGGAAGATATTTACAATTTCAACGAAACTTAGAGAAGAACAACAAAATAATTGAGGGTTTGGAGGAACTAGATGAGGGGAAATACTAAAAAATAGACATATTTCTTGGCTGGCACTGAATTGAGGGAGATAGATTAACTACATGCAGATATGTGAAATATATTGTAGTCAAAGGAATCGGATTTTTAAATTTTTTTTTTGTGCATTACGTGGGAGAGTACCTAGGAATAAATGGAGAAATTGAGGAAATAAAAGTTTAAAATTAATTAGGGGCAAAAACTTAATAATGGAAAAATCTGTTGGAGCCTGTATTAGTCCACGTGTAGTGAGAGCCCCCTACCCCTCTTCAGAGGTTTAAGAGTAGACAAGTCTAGCTAGCAAATGTACTGGAGGAGGCAATTCTGTGCTTTCAAGGAGATGGAGTACAAGATCTAGCAGTCCTTTTTCATGCCACCGTTTTGTTGTAGTTTTAGCTGAAGGTTACGAAAGAAACGAGGTCAGATACTGGGCCAGCCATCCTTGACTTGATTTTTCTCAAACTGGAGTGTTCGTACTTTGGCCAAGCGGTTTCCAGTGCCAAGATGGTTGGGTTTTATGCTTTTGTAGGAGCGTGACTCAGCACAGGGTTATCATATGGGCTCAGGCTGAATCAGTGCTGCAACGGTGGATGTACAAGGACTGGCTACAGTAGATGTTTTGCTGAACAGCTCTGGTTTGTTCATTTGTTTTCCCTTTTGAAAACAATGAGCACGCCAAGGTGGTGTAGAGGGCACAGAGGTGATGGGTTCTTCTTTGTTGACAGCTTCTGCAGCGTTTTATTTGATCATCTAAGGAAGCTTACTGCCTTCAGGTAGCAGTGACGGATAGTAGGTACTACTGCTTCCTTCCTGTCCCCCCACCAGATGCTTGGGGCTCGTAACAGCTGTCTCCTGTGATTTGGCTACTCTGTGTGCAGTGCCAGTCCCCATGACTACTGCCATCAGTGGCACATTTTCTGGAAGAGGCAGAGACATGTGGATGACCTTTACCAAGGTGCTTTGCTCCCTCATCTATCCAGACTGGAAGACAACTGAGCCAGAGGAGATGCAGGTTCAAGGTGTAGTGGCAGTTTTCTTGAGGAACCTTTGCTTGGAATAATGTTATTACATTGGTTTCTTGCGATTCATTTTACTCTAAGCAAGTATTCAGGGGAAAAAACCCCAACGTTGTGCAGACTGATATCACCAGGGAATGTTTTCCAACAGCCGTACCAATTGCAGAGGAGGAGGTGGATTTCCCTCTGCCATGCTTTGTGGATACCTGACAGCCAACTGTTTAAACAAGGCCTATTTTGGTAACCATAAGGTGAAAACAAGTGATTCAGAATAATCCTTTCTTGCGTGATAATGATTAAAACGGCGATCTTGCAGCTTTCACTGCAGCTTTTTTTTTTTTTTTTCACTCACACGAGTGAAAGCTGATCTGGGGTAAAGCTGGTTGGTGAGACTAACCTTTGGGTCAAGTACTTGATGGTGCAAGAAAGGGGTGTTTTGAAATTGTAGAAATCAGGTTTAGGTTTCCTCTAGGTTTTCTGTGCGCAGAATAAGACAGAAAAAGTTGGTCTGTCTGTTAAAAACCAATATGCTCCCAATACACCCCAGATGACTGCTTAAAAACAAATATTCTGACAGGTAAGCCAGATTCAGCCCTTGCTGGAGTTTGTGTCTTAGGGCTGATTGATCATGTTGGTGTTAGAGGTCTGAGAAGAGGTGGACTGAAGCTGGAGGAAGACTTTTTTTTCAGGCAGAATGTAAGGATTAAGACTGAAGTTGTTGCCAATGCATCGCTGATGGTAGAAGGACAGTTTGTTGATGGGTGGATAATTTGTTGATGGATGGGTAAGGCAGATAAAAAGAACCCATATAACTGAGAGAACCAAGGTCAGGAGTTGCTGGCAAGGAAAATGGGTAGGCTGGTTTACTTAGGTGTGTGCTAATAACACTGTTCTGTATGTGTGTAAGATCAGACTTGTTGGATGGAATCCGCTGGACTGAAAGATACTGTGTAAATGTAAGATTATTATTCTGTTGCCTTTGCAGGGAGAAGCTAGGTCAACAACAATATTAATTACAAATTCTTTCTGTTAATAGATTTTTAGTTATTTTTAGAGGTAAGTTAAATGAGGCTTTACAGCATTTTTATACAGATACTTTTAACATAGTGTTTAGCATTTAGGTTGTGGGGTTTGGTATAACAGATCTCATCAATACATGATGAGGAACAGTTCCTCCACGGCCAGAGTGGATAACATACAACTATTTTGGTAGGACAGGTTGGCTTTATGTAGATTTTAAAGGGATCTGTTCCCTACGTACAGTGTAAAAATGCACCAGGACATAGGAGCTCTGTGTGGGATAGAATACAGTGAGTTTACTGCTCCATTTAGACTTAGCCATGCCTGTTAGGAAGCTCTTTGACAGGGAAGCAAAGAAGAAATAAAATAGAAGTAGCTGATAAGGGCATGGGGTGAATTTAGGGAGGCGGAATGCAATAACCAGAATGACAGCGTGCTCTTAGATCAGGCTCTGGTACTCATACCCTTATGAGAAGAGTCAGGAAGACTTTCAGCGATGACAAATAAGTTTGTTTCATCTCAAAGCAGCAGATTGCTTCCTAATATTTTGCTGGTCTGACGTTCTGTGAAATTGTGTTATATCCTAATTCAGTGGCTCCTCTGCATATAGAATAAGAGCTTGCTATTTTCTACTAAGTGAAGCAGCTCCCTCTCATTCTGCAGGGGTAGAGGCCTGTATTTTGGTGGCAAAGATCCATGGATTAATCTTGTCTGATGACTTAGGATGGATGTTGGCATTACTTCAATACTGACTCAGAAGAAAGAGTTGCATTTGCCGAACAAGTCATCCACTTTATGAGAGTTTATTGAGAGTTTTCGTGGTAGGTGTGACCCTTGCACAGCAGTGAAAGCTGCTGAGATCACAGCCCAAGGTGGTATGGTTACAGATGCATCAAAAAAAGTGTGGGTTTATGAGCTACAAAAAGGTGGTCTATTCATGCCTCCTCATGCCTCCTCTGCACACGCACATCTGGCGTCCACCGTCTTCACACAGAGCGTAAGTGGAGGTGTTGGTGGCAGGCTGTTACATGTGGAAGCTGAAGGCTTAAAGGTCCTGGAAAGTACATTTGATTTAAAATCTTCTTTATGTTGCCTCTCCATTAGCTGGCCTAAAATGAGCATCTCTTAGGTTAATTTCATTTTAGTAAACGAAGGCACCTTTGGCCAGCTTTTTAGTTCAAGGTTATTCATATCTTAGCAGCAAGAGGAAATACTACTCATGCTGATGAGACTTTTTTCCTGCGATATAGTCTCCCATTTTGTATGAACCAGATAGCCATTACCATTTTATTTCACCAGCAGCCTGCACGAGAGCACGTGCTTTCAGTTTCTAGAGGAAGCTGGGCTAAACTGGAGCTGATACTCTCCGGGTGAAAGACGCGGTGTACTGTTGCCAATCTGCTCAGCTATCCAGTTTCTTGTCAGTTCTGTATGGTTAATACTGTTGCAGAAAAACATGTGAAACCAGGTGCTGTGCGTGTGTCATTAGTTGGGTTTTGCAGTTTTATTTTTCATGATGCTTTTGTTTAACTTTTGGATCATTTTGCAGAACATACGTAGTGTGTAGTTGATACTGTTTTCTTTGCAAAATAGAAGGCGGCTATAGTTTCAGCCTGGGAAGGAAACTATTAACATTTTTTAAGTAAAAGAGAAAGGCTGAAAAATTGGAATTTGTTTAAAGTTTCTTGGAAAATATTAAGGGTGATTATGTAACTGCATAAAGTCTCTGGGGAAAAGGAAAGCGCAGAGCGGAGTAGCTGCTGAATGTAATCCGCTCTCCATGGATAGTGATGAGAAGGAAGAGAAAGGAGAACTGTGCCATCAGAGTGGGCTTCATTTGTTCGAATCTAGAAGGAGGCAGCACATCTGTCAGGGCAGCTTTGTGTAAGGGCAGCTTGCCAGTCTCACGCCTAGGTTTACCTTTTCCATAATAACGAAGTTGAATCTGTTAGGTACTATACACTACAAATAAAATAGAAATGATAAAAGTAATAATTTTCAGGCTCATCTTGCCCAAGAAAAAAGGGAGTAGTGTGAAGCGAGTCAGTCAAACCACTGCCATCAAACAGTTCTTTTATACCTAAAGTACAAACGTTGCAAGAGTAGCTAGGCAGAAAAGACTAGTGGTCATCTTGAAATCCTGCAGAAAATCCAGTTCTTTTGGTTCTTTAATGTCAGATGGGCTGCCAGATGAAACTGAATATTGAATTGAAAGCAGAAGATTGAGTTTGATAAGCCTGAAGATGAGATGCTTTGACAACCCTGTCATCATTGAAATATAGCTGTGATGATCACTGGAGTCACTGTTCTAGTTGTTTCAGTGGCTCTTCAATGTCGCTTCGTTCTGGAGGAGTCAGTTTGTCTTTGGTATCAGGGAGGACAAAGAGCAATAGCTGCTCCTAAAACACTCGGAAAATGAAGACTTCAAACGTGGTGAGAGACTTCTTTTCATGGTAACGTTGTTGTCAGCATAACACAAAATCTGCAATATAGGGTGAGATGTAAGCCTCTGCGTACTGCCCTTTTAAAGACATTTAAATTCACTAGTTTGCTGTTAAATGGATAAGGGGAAAGGGAAACGCAGAACTAAAACCCCAAACCTAAATTAAACAGCACTTCTATTGGTGCAAGGTGGTTCAATGAATATGGGAAACGTTCAGAGGCGGGTGTAAGCATCCGTGCGAGTTAAAATGCAGCCCTTTGTAACGCTCTCAGCCACGTCTCTAAGGGATGCCATGGGATGGCTGTACAACAAGGACGTGTTCTGTAAGCGCCTGAGGAGCAAGCGTAGCAGCAGCGGAAACAAAATGAAATGAGAACTTCTGAAGTAGGTTTGTGCCGATTCTGAGTTCATTCTCAGTGAGAAAGAACCATCTGTGTAATTAGGAGTTGGCTGGAGAAAAGAGTATTTATGTTCCCTTCCTTCAGTTACTCTTGGACATCCTCTGAGGAAGATCTTATCTTTCTTTTTGCCTCTGCTCTGTGGTCCTCAATAATGCAAGTTTATTTAAACTGAAATTGAACGTGACTTTTGTAAAAATTTGTATACAGCAAGATACTCCCCAGAGAACTGGTAATCTTAGGAAGGGAACTAATGGTGATTTCAGAAGGATTTTGGCCAGCTACAGCCTGATGATGCTACAGTTCAAGTCAAAACTTTCTTCCTCTAACTTGCAAATAAATAACACCAAACATTTGAGAAAAATATTGGAGGAGACCTCAGCAGCTGAAGAAACTGAATGACCAGATATGAATGAAGATGAAGAACAGAGAAGTCTGACATACTAGAAAAAAAATCTGCAATTCCCACAGGAAGTAGAGTAAAAGTAGTAGGCTGACTATGTGGATAAAACCCACAAGTTTAGGAAAATTTTTCTAGTGATAAGGATGCAGAGGGGTACTAGAATGGATTGTGTGAACATTGGGGGGCCTTCATCCGTTGAAGTCTTCAAGAACATGGTAGATGGAACTGTGTTGTCTTTAAAGGCTGCAACTGATCCTGTTGTATAGCTTTTTCAGCTCTATTTATCTGTTATTGTCACCAAGCCTTGCAACCAGTGGGGATAAAAGGAAGTGGGACAGTCAGAAGGAATGTGGTTTCATAATTGAAACTGAAATCCAGATCATCAGTCTGTTATCCCTGTTTGTGTCAGAGCAGTGGAAAACGTAGCAGTCAAGTCATAGAAGTCACTAGCAGTTCAACATGGATGTTTCAGCCTTGAAAATGTTTTCTTCCCTGCCCAGGTCACTGTGGAGCGTTTTGCTATGTTGCACTGTTAGGCTTCAAACGTTTTGATAAAATCACTTTTTCACGCATGATCCTTTGATGACACAACTTGAGGTTCAGCCCTGGCTGATGCAGAAGCATCATAAAGCTCAGGTAGAGAGAAAACGAATCTTGTCTTCAAAGAAATGATGTAGACGTATCCCAAGTTGTTAAAGCACAACTAAAAATAGACTAAAAAAATGATAGATCAGACTGTTTAGAGACTTGTGACTCAGCTACGACATTTTTATGTATTTCATTTACAGTTGCATGTCTTTGGTTTCGGTCTATGTTGGAGGAATAATCACGTTACAAAATTAATTCGGTAGTCTGTGGTTTGTGTTTTAGCTGGTAAAAGTTTTATGACCTCTTACAGTATTTCCAGTGGCTGTTTTTGGTCAGAGGAAGACAGTTGCCTGATTTTTGGGAAGCGTGTGGGGAAAAGGCTGGGTAATGGACCACAGTTTCTGCTTTTCTCCAGATGTCCACTCCATACCTAGTAGCAAAAGTAGCATGTAGACCAATACAAATAAAATAATATGTCAGGAGTACCAGAATATGAGTTCTTTTGGCAGAGAATTTCAAACTCTCCTAGGAAACAAATTGGCTCCTGTGCTTTATGTGTCGATGGAGATTGCGTCGTCCTTCCGTGAGTAATAAGTCAAGTGTTCTTTTACGGTCATATGGGGCCAGATTCTGATCTCCAGTGATTTAAATTTTGAGTAATTCAAGAGATATTCATGAGTTACACTACAATAACAGATTACAATCTGGTTCTTACTCTGTAAGATTTTAATACGGTTATAAAAGGAATATTCGTCTTCATTTTCTAAATGTGTAGCAAGTTACCTAATTAATCCAATATTGTCTTCATTCTAGAGGAGGCTGTTTAACTTGAATTTCGTTGTCAAATACCACACAGACAAGCTCATGTGGCGGTAACATTAAGTAATGATTGAGTTATCCAGATATACAGTTCTGTCATTAACTTGAATTACTGTGTAACTCCAATTGTTTTCGGTAAAGAAAGACCACATTGCTGAAGGGAAGAAAGCATGCTATTTTTGCAGTCACTGTGCAATTAACTCATATAACCTCTGTGCTCGTCATGCTTTGTGTAAGATCCAGGGTGACCAACTGTAGGTCACTTATATGAGAACAAAGACCCTGGGGCTGAGAGACAGTTTATTAAGATAATACTGTGGTGTGAAGATCAGCTGTCACAGTGGTTGCCAATGAAAGTGTATCTGTATTTACCCTATGCTTGCAGTAAATAAGAGTTGCCTGAGCTGGGATGTTCTGAATACTACGGGATGGGGAGAATAACCCGATAAATGGTGGTGGTGTGAGCGTGGAGCCAACCTCACCTTGTTTTCTGCAGGTTCTCCTTTGGTGGTGATTGCTCTCTGAATTTTCTGATGCAGGGCTGAGTACCTACCATTCAAACCCTGGAACATTTATTATTTTTCTCCTTCATTCACACACTTATTTTAATGAAAATGAAGGGACTCTGCCCTCTGTCATTTTTAGTCGCTCTAGACCAATGTCACCCAAAGTTAGTGAAGAGAAGGGGGGAGAAACAGATGAAGACGCAGACAGAGCATCGTTTAAGCTTCGTTCTCAGGAAGCGGGGCTAAAAAATATTTTTCTCAGGCATTTCTCTTTCCAGATAAAAAAAGGAAAAGTTGAATTGAATTCTTTCATCCATGTCAAGGAGTACTAAATGCATTGTCATTTGCTGGTACCTCAATGTATTTGTCATTGGGAAGCCCACAGCAATGTGCTTTCCAAACGACCTATGAAAAATGGACATATAATCTGTTTAAAACAAAATAAACTTGTTGCTTTTATCTATTAAAGTAAAACAAAGCTGCTATGGTTTGTAGACCACTTGTTGCCCTTAGAGTATGGATAATGGCAAGTCTGGTGCATCGCTGCTGACCATGGTAAGAGAAACAAGTTCTTCCTCACAGTGCCTCTTTAAACATTTTCTGTCTAAATTTTTCTTCTAAAAAGCTTTGATAATGTACAGTTAAGTTTGAAAGTGTCTTACTTCAGTTTCACAGGAGCATTATATTTTTCTCTCAGAAGCACAAAGAAAACTCCACGTTCAAGGTTCAGTTTTGCAAACCCTTCCCTTCTTCAAACGTTCATACGGAAATACACCATTAACTGTGAAATTCCCTAGCCACCTTGGGAGCCTAGAAGAAGGGATCCAAAACCCAGCAATAGTCAATTCTTAAGAGGATTTGTACTGTCTATTCTTAATATTCATTATGTTCTAACAAGTGATTTGAGAAATTCTTCGCAGAGTCTCTCTTCCTTTCTCCCAGCTGCAATGGTTGTTTTGTTGGAATGGCACAGTGTTCACTGGTGGAACGTGGAACCAGTTCTTACCATCTCGCTTTGGAAAGCCTTCAGAAAATCTGATTTATTTCATAGTGATTCCTTTGCTAATTGCTTTAAAGCCTGTATTTTTTTTTTCTGATAAATCAGTCATTGACAGGTGATAGAAAAAATATTAGTACTTTATAACATAATAAAGGGTTTGATAACTCTGCTTAATGAGAGAACTCATAATTTCAGATACAGGGTGGCAGTAGTATGTGCTGCTACATGTAATACCATGATGGTTTTTGTACCTCTGAATTTTCTTACTTAGTAAAGACTAGTCATCCTAAAAAATCCGGAGCTGATGCTATGGTATGCTGTGTCTCAGGTGCTAAAGGGTAGAAAATCATTCAGGTATTCCTTCAGCTCAGCCTTAATCCCATGGGAGCTGAGAAGTTCTAACAAAAAGTCCCACTGCTTGACAGAGACAGGGCTGAGCCCTGAGCTGTCCCCATCGAATGAAGCTTTGCTAGGCAGTGAAATTAATTTTATGTACTTTCCTTCCAGCTCTGGTTTCTAGAGTAATTTTATTTTGGAGGAATGTAGAGCTGTGGTTGTTTGTAGGGTTTTTGTTTTGTTTGTTTGGTTGGGTTTTTTTGGGAGTGTGTGTGTGGTGTTTTTTTCTTTTTTTTTCTTTAATTTTAAGCTATTCTTTTTGTATGTCTATCTCCCTAGCCCTTTTTGTCTTGCCTCTCTGCTTTCATTTTTTAATTCTCCTTTCTCTTTGTGTCTGTCCATCCCGTGCCTTTTTACTTTGGCCTGCATTTCCTTTATACTTCACACTTGCTATTTTCCATTTCATGCACTGTCCCCTTTATTACTTTCCTTTACTTAGTCCCCTCATCTTTCTATTTACTTTTCCCATCTTTTTTATATTATGAGGCTCTGTCATAGTTCCTAATTAATTTATTTTCTACAGGGATAAGACCGTAGACCTTATTTTTTATCACTATTTTTCTTTAATTCAAATATGATTTGAAATTTGCCACAAGTGCTGTCTTTCTGAAACACCATTTCATCTACTCTAACTTTTCTTCCCCCTTTTTTTTTTGTATCCTGTGTCAGAGACAGATGTGTGCCTGTGTCATGGGAAGTAACGATGGGTAGTGGATGTAGCCCAACAGCGCTGTATGGCCACGCTTAATTTCTTCTTGTTCAAAGGCTTAGAAACTTGAGGCTGATGACCCTGGGAGGCTGTTCTGTCACCCGCGTTCCTTGCTCTCAAAACTAATTTTAAAATAATAATTCTTATTTTGCTTCTTGCATTATCTACGGTCAGTAGAATAAGATGCTACCTGTGCCTAGAGTAATAGTTTTGTACAGTTGTCATAATTGTCCTGGGTTTGCTCAAAGAAAGGTGCTTGCTCCTTCCTTTGAGGCTGTTGTTCCAAAGAAAGGAATGTTTGCACTGTGTGGTATCTTTAATTAGCTTTTATGTGGGTAAGTCGATTTGAGAAATGTGGTTATGTATCATTAAGGTCTATAATCTTGAATGTTCAAAAAACACACATGTCTTTAGTATCAAAATTTGAGTGTGAAATAGGTAGTACTATTGGAAAGCTAAATGAGTGGTGAGTCAAAGTAATTAAGGGAAAGTAAATAATCTCTAAGGTTCTCATTCCCCATGAAACTAATTTCATATCTTATCCTTCATGTATTTAAAAATAGTTCCCTGCTAATTCAAGATGCTTGTGTACTATGTGTGTGAAGAGCACTTCAGTTCTATTGAAAAGATGGCAGATTAGGGAGTTATTTTCAATGGGCTAATTCTTTTATTTTTTTATTTTAAGAGAGACATCTCTTTGGGCAATGTAAGTGAGCAAGTCTTCCTGGAAAAACAGCTTGATGTGCGTGCAAGACAGCAGGTGATCAGCCAGTAATTTTGTGATGGCTTATGACTAGAAAACCTTTGTTTTTGTCTTCAAAGGCATGTGGATGGCAAAGGTGGCCTTTTTCCCCAGTCTAGTAAGGCCTGAAATGTTCTGCGGTATGTGCTTTCCTGTTTTCCTTCTGAAAGATCTGTGCCTTGTCAGTGACTCTACTGTTTGGAATATGGATTTTTTTTTTCTTTCCTTAAACTAATAAAATATACCTTGTAAGGTGGATGACATGTATTAGAAGGGCTAAACTGCTCTGGAGCTGCAGGTCTGCCATGCATGAGTCTGATGGTGGTCTGATGGGAGTGTGATGAGATTGCACTGTCAGCTCCATCCATATCTTGAATAGATGTCTTAAGAGGGCTAATACGTGTTCATTACATGTCTCCTGGTTTCTGTGCTGAATAAAATAAATCCAATTTATTTCTTTATTTCTGTGTACATCCTGCCCTTTAACTCCTGAGGTTTTCTGTTGCCCAAAGATGCATATCGCATATGTAGATTTATTTTTCTTACTCATGGAGATGCAGGTGATGAAATGAGATGGCAAGGCTGGAAGAGCAAAGGGACTCAGGTTCATACGTACAGCGTGCCTGAAGCATGGTTCTGTGCTGAAATCTGTGGAGGGACTGGACAGACTCGCTCTGGGCATGTAACGTAAATGCCTGAATTAAGAGCTTACAGAGTATATGTAGTGCAGCCCCTTGGGCTCTGGATTGCCTGCTCCAGGTGTCTGAGTATTTGCTGAGTGTACAGGAACCCTACAATTACAAGTTTAAGTCAGTAGCCAGTGTAGATGTATCCCGTCTGCATCAAATGAGGATGTCATGTGTTACTAAATAGGGATGCTGACATGTTTGATAGTGAATTTGGACAAGCTGAATATGGGACTTTTCTACCAGATCTGCAGCCTTTCAAGAGAAGCTGGTAAAGCTATTTCTTTAATGCTAGTTACCAGAGGCTCTCTGGTTTATTAACTGCAGATCCGCATGCAAGTTTAGAAGAACTGGAATTTAGTGCTTATGTCCTGCTGTCATCCTCATGCTTTCTGAAATCAATGAGGAGTTCTGTACCGAAAAAGTTGGTGCTCGGCCAGAGCCCTGCAGACTTGGTGAAAGAAAATGAAACCATCAGTTAGTATTCTGAGAGTAGGATGAACCTATTCAATGTATAAGGGAGTTCTGTAACCTGTTATCTGCAGCAGGAAAGCTGTTTTTTATTAATCGATCAAAGAAAATGTTGAAAATAATTGGCAAAATGACTTGAGGGAGGGAAAAGTAGAGTTAAGGAATATTAGTAGGAGGCTGATATTGTTTGTGAAATCAGACTATTCTTAAAGCTTTCATGTGCTGTATGTAGTGTATGGAAAAAAAAACACTTTCCTTTTTTCCTCCTGAGAGAAGCCATGATGTTATCTCAGTAATTGAAAATAATCTCTGAAGTTGCTCTTTAACTAAACTTACATGAACCCCTTTTAAATCAGTTGTTATCTTTCAGTGAATTTCTCAATAACTGTTGCTGTCTGCGCTTGGATGGCATGATCCTATATAGCAAATAAGGCCGAGCACAGCCCATTCGTGACTCAAAGCAGTGCATTTCTAGCCTAATTATGGTGGCATTTGGCAGTGCTGCTGTAGTTAAAGGTGCCTGTTGGTGTTTCTGTTATAAATTGTGTGTTCTTGAATTCTTTAATTCATGCCAGCCAGAAGCTTGACCAGCTATCTACTTAGGCATATTTTCCCCTTCATTAAAAATCCTTAAGTGAAGAAACCAGGTCTGAGCTCTGAATTTCTTTGATCATATCTGGTTATCTATCAGTCTGTTTCTTAAAAAAAATTTCAAAACTTTCTGTTGTGCAACATATGCGGTTACTGTTCGATTACTTGCACCACTCTCAGCACTTTGGGTTGCTCAAAGAAAGCCGTGCCAGTGAAAAGGGGGAAAGGAAAGACGAGAACATATGGAATTGTCTACATTGAGCAATCTGTGCGCAATGCTGTCTGCGAGCAAAGATGATTTCAGTCGCCTCAGTTACTGCAACTGGGCAATATTAATTCAGGGACTTCTCGGTTCCTAGGGATGGTGCCAAGTGAATTCCTCACCGTTCCATGAACGCTGAGCAATCCCTCCAGACGTCACTCAGCAGGCATATCTGTCAGGCTTGCATTAATACACATAAACTATTCTATCGTTTCCCACTGCATAACGACCAGTGGTAGATCCAGTTGTATTTATTTCACGTTTTTGGAAGAGATGGAAAAAAAATCCAAATGCACTCAACTGGACTAGAAAATGCTACTAAGCAGTTCCCTCAAGAAAAAAGCACAGTGTGTTTTACAGAAATACTGATAAAGTTTTCGCGTTCTTTTTTTGGCAAAGGCCTTCATTTGAAGTCTGTTGAACTTAATGAGAGTTTTCCGAGTGACCTTCTAATGTCTGTTTAAGACTGTAAAGGCCCCCGAAGTGGTAATGCTGAAGAGGTATAATTGGCCCTATAAATCTCAGTAGGTCATTAATTCTAAATCCCAATAATGTTAAGACCAGGATGCATGTAACTGAAGCAAAGTGATGAGCATAGTAGGAAGATTTATGCAAGCGTTGTCTCGCTTTAGTTTGCACAGTAGTAGAAATTATTTGTAGTATTGGCTTGGAAGCTTTCTTTCTACCTCAACATCATTCACTGTGTGCTTCTGGAAATTTGTAAGTGCATCTTTTGGGGGGAGATGGCTGGGGATTTTTTTGCATATCAGGAGGTAATAAAATATGACTTGGAAAAATCTCTGTAAGATGATATAAACCCCTCAAGTCTCATCATTTAACTGTATGAAAAAAGCTTTCAAAACATTACTGCACTAAACACATTTGCTCCTAATAACAGCAGCTCAAATTTTAAGGCACCTATGTAAGTTTTTGTTTGGTCTGTGGAGGCAGGTTTCTGAAGTGTGGAGCTCTCACGCAGATACACCCCAAATGGGGATGCCTGCAGCAAGGTGCGCTATAAATCCACCGTCTCTGCATGTACTTGATGAGAATTGCCAGGTAATGACATCCTTGCCATTATTTACAGTGACGGGAAAGGCTTTTTCAGTGTGTTCCTTGGGGAAAAAGAAAAAAGAAAAAAAAAAAAGCCTTGACTTGACTCAATGAGAACTTGTATCTTGCTTCCCTCAGTCAGAAATTATTGTAATACATCCTTATTTCATGGTTTGAGGTGGGAGTGGTTGTTGCTATAGAAGTGCATAAGCAAGGAGTCTAAATGAACCGGTGCAGTGCTACGGCTTTTACCATATGTCATTTGACTGCCAGCCATGTGCCCAATCCACCCTAAAGTCCGCTTTCCACTTTCCCATGGAACATGTTTCACCCTCCTTTGCTTCAATCCCTGACAGGGATTCTTCAGATCTTTGTACCATATCTCTGAGGCGAAAAAGCCCAAAAGTATCCCAGCATAGGCAGGACACTGTGAGGAAACCGCCAAGATCAGTAGGAAAAAAAAACCAACACCACAAAGCCACACAAATAATAAAAAAATAATCAGACTTTCAAAAATGAAACAGGCCATTTATGTGAGAAATCCTGAGTATTGATATTTTTCTGTAATCTGAGGTGGAAAGGGAAGTGTTTGGTATCCCATAGTATGCTGCTATAACAACACATTCAGTTTTCTGAAACATGTATTTGTCACCATATCTGCCTCCACTTATAACTGAAAAGAGAAATTATAAAAGCTTATTGCTTTGTCGCTGGCCTTTCTGTGCAAAGACATACGTTACTGCCTGACCAGTTCTGAGAGACTGTCAGGGACGGTCCCTGCGAGTGCTTGTGAGGTGCGCAGCAGCAGCGGCGGCGCAGGCGGAAGGCGAAGAAGAGGCAGGGTTTGTCTGTGCGCGCGCTTTCCTCCGTTCTTCAGGCAAGGATTTCCGTTTCAGATTGATCGGTAATTTTCTGGCAAAGCAATGCCTTTGACTGCAACCGTATCTGTGTTTTGTTCAGTGGGTGCCATGAAGCCTTCTGCTGTATCTGAAATAGTTCCATAATTTTTTCTTTTAACTGTAATCTTGTATTAGGGTCTCTAACAAACATCAGTGTTCATACACAAAATAATACGCAATGTACACAACCTGCCTGGCCCAAGGGCAGTGTAAAAGGACGTAAAGTAGATTAACTGACCAGTTGAGAGTTTCCATTGTAGGGAGCTGTAGTTGTGTTTTGGCTGTCTTCTGGAACAAGAAAAACAAAGTCAGGACCTGGGATGAGGAGAAAGATGTAGCAAGAACTTCTCTGCTGTAGGTGACCCATCAGACCTCTCTTTGCAAAGAATGAGCAAATTCCGACTACCTGTGAAGCCGCTGTGTGCCAAGCCTGTGCTCCTAGCAGGGGACGGGTCTGGTGTGGTTGCAGAAAAGATTGCTCTTTGAGGAGCCTTCAGCCAGTCTGAGGATCACACCGAATATTCCCAAATAAAAGGTTCTAAAATGTTCACTTTACATACCTAACCAGAACAGATCTGTAGTTTTCAACATGGGTAGTCCTAATTTCATGTGATACAGTTCCTTCTGCCATTTTTGAGTGTAAAAGTCAGAATACAGTCTCAGGTTCTAAAATACGTAGCATTTTCTTTGCAAAGAAGCTTGTCTGGGGATATTGAAGCTGTCTTTGTTTAGCTTTGCCATTTAGTTTATGAAACCTGTTTTGATTTTTTTGTTTTTCTGCTTGTGCTGCAGAACTTTTTTTTCTTTAAGCTGCAAATATGGAAGCGTTGGAGTTAGTGTTGGAAAATGTTCTTACTTTTTCTACGTTTGAGCTTCCATTTCAGAAATAACAAGATCAGGATAAGAACATTCTCAGGATCAACACACTCCTCTGGGTTGTCATTACGATGACAGAAAAGAGATGTATAGTGAAACTTCACTTCTCTGTGCTGTACGTGGTGTCATTCCCTTAAACGATATGAATGGGAGAATTATCCCAGTGGATGTCTGTTATGATCCTTCTCTCTGGAAAGGTCGTTGATAATTGCTGTTTATCGTTTTGGAGAGGATTTGTTCAAATATATCTTGAGTATTCATTTTCCATAGATTTGTGTCTAGGGGACTTAAAAGCGACAACAAAAGTAGTGCATGGTAGAAAACAACTGTTTGCACAAAAGCAATTTTCAGTATTTTCTAAGTGAAGGAAGGAAAGAAGAGGGAAAGTCCTTTTTCATGATGCTTTTCCCAACTTCAGCTCTTTAGTTTCTGCCTCAAAACCTCCATTTCCATCCCTCTGTTCCCCCAGTTCAGGTTAGGGACAAGAGGACCTTTCACTTGGTGAAAGCTGAGGCAAGCTTAATAGTATCCATAAGAACTTTGCAGTCCAAGTATTTTCCTTATTCTGCAGTGGAGGACTTTTTTTTTTTTTCTGTTTGAAATTTTCGTTGTCAATTTTTAGGTGTTTTGACTGAATAGTCAGTGTTATTTACATCAAAATGTTGGTGTTTGTTTTTACAAGCTCTTAGAAAAATACATCCAAGGGGACAAAAAAAAAAAAGTACAGTTTGTATCTTCAAACTGCTGCTATGCTGTGATAAGAGTATTGTTCTGGCTGAGGTTTTATTTCCAATCTCATTTGTCTGGCTGCACGAACTTGTATATCATATACATGTCACGGAAGGTTATTGTGCCTCGGTGCAGGGAAGTTTCTTCCCAGAAAGAAGTGTAGATCTGATTGTGGCATCTGACAGGAATTTTAGGTCTGTTTAGAGTAAGAAACTCTTTTCCCTCATGAAAAACAGCATACTTGGCTTAATATATGCCATGGTACTTCTGTATAATGCCATTGGGATTGTATGTAGGAAATTTGAAAATGGAATTGGGTCTCTTAATTTGGGAGGATTTAGAAAGAATGGAAGGAAAGACAAGCTCTGGTTGTGTTTGATAGGGAATCTTCTTACATGCAGAGAAGATCTGATGATCTAATGACTGGATCACCCATGATGTTCTGCTTTTATTTGGCCATTAACTGTTCAATACACCTTCATCTAAGGCTGAAAAACCCAAGAATTAATCTCCTCTTACAAGAAAGTGAGTGTTTTTGGTGCTAGCTCACTCTCCTGTTGATCTAATTACATGATCACAAGCCTTTTTTCATTTTGGAGTTGCTGATTTCTGGATTCGCCAATGGACTTGCTTGATTTTTCAAAAACTCCTTGAGGGAGGAGTGAGAGTTGGTTTGGAAACTGTTGTACCTATGGGATCTCAGCATCCAGTTTATGAATTCTGGTTAACTTGCTTCATCATGGGATGCCTCGGGGTGATAAGCTGCTGGAACCCGAAGCGGGAGCAACAGATTACTGTTAGCCTTAATGGTGCCCACTGAATTGGGAACAACTGGTGCTGGAGTCTTAGGAAAAGAGGGTTCAGCTAAATTACTCTGCAGGGAAAGTAGTGGGAACATTCAGTATTTTTTCCAGAGGCAGAACAAAGAAAGTTTATAAATAACCCTGGGGAACTTACTGAGCTTCAGGAAGCTCAGCCGACTTCTGCAGGAAAGAAGTTTGCTTTGCTTGACTGTCCAGCCTAGGAGGAAGGAAATGTCCCATGTGGGTGACAGGGCAACATGATGTGGTTCAGTAGAGGAGTCGTATGTGGGGAAAAAAATGATCCCATATTTCTGTTATGTTTCTGGATTCAGTGTAAACATGCTTTAGGAAAGGGGAGCAGAGAAATGCAAGTCCAGGTAAGGTAAAACTGGTTGTGTTAGCTCTGAACTATAAATCCTGAGTGCCTATAAGAACATAGTCCTGGTAGAAGCTATGACTGAGATAGCATGGAGTCTTTAGTATCTTTACATCCCGGAATCACATTTTTTTGAAGAGCTAAAGGACAGGAGGGTTATCCTGTTACCTGAACCTTTTTGGTTACAATCCCAAAACCGTGGGCCAGATAAAGAGCAAACACTGCCTGCTAAAGGCTGCTTAGGGACACCCTGGCTGAATGCGTCGGGACCTGAACGCAGTCAGCTCACTGATCGTCTAGCTGGGAAACTGCCAGAGCTTTTTGAAAATGTGTGAAAATACGCTGTCCAGTTCAGATCAATTCTTTTAGAAAAGGAGAGAGTTTTACTGCAAATTCTGTCTTTGATGAACAGATTGAGGCTCTCTGATCATATTGCCTAGTCCTGAACACCCGCTTCACCAAGAATTAGGATAAGCACTTTCTTTATGGCTAACCCAAAGCTATTCATCTAACCGAGAACCAGATAGAAAGATATTTGTGTTTGTCATATACTAAATGTAAATCTGAAACAAATGGTCTGCAGACCCTGTTAGTGCTGCTGTGGCTCAGAGATCTGGAATCCTTTCTCAAGTGTGCATTTGCCAGCAAGTAGGGCTTCCACAGTGTAAAACCCATCAATCATCTGCTTGTAGATCTGCAGCGTGCAGCAGAGCCAACAGGGCATGAAAATGTAGACTGCCATTTTTTGGAACTAGAGGAGGTAGCAGAAGAGACAGTGTATTTGCTGAGAGCCTGTGTGTGTGAGGATGTCATCTCAGCGTTCATATTTTTCTTCTTTATTTTTTTTTAAGCTGTCATATGTGTCAGTTTCTAAGATGTCTAGTAAACTGCATGACCGTGCATCCTAGCTGCTGTTGATGTTTGATGTCGCTGAGAAAATGAGGACGTCGTTTGGATCTTGAGAAAGAGAAGCCTGAATTCATCCTGGGTAGCTTTAGAAGTGTTTAACAAGGCTGTCTATTCTAGAAGGATATGTCACCCAAGTTTCCTTTGAATGAAGAGAAACAGATACCTTTGTAGGTCTATATCTGTAGGTATAGATTTTGGTCTTAGCGTGGCCGGGATCTTCTGAAGATACCTATTTCTCTGCCTTGATTGGACAAAGATTCTAGGGTGGTTAGATACTCAGATCAGGTCCTTCAGCTGGGAACAGCATTTAAGTGCAATCTCTCTTTGATACTGTGAGAGGGGTGAACAGCAGCTTCTTTCCAGTCTTTCTTGACCAAGCAGCTTCTTTCCACTTTCTTCTGTCATGCAATAATTTGAAAATAGGTGGACTACCTATACAGGTGAGGTAGCTAATGATCCACCTTCATCTGTGTTGACAAACAGGTGGGGGTGTAGAAGAAATGCTGACTGTCCAGGGCCTATTGCAAGTACAAGCAAGAAATAAAAGGGAGTGGCTGTAACTAATTGCAGTTTTCTGACAATCTTTGAAGGTACAGAGCAGACAGCTGAGACCCGAGCAGTGAAGTGACTACTTCCCTGTGAACATGATATGCTCATCTTCAGGTGCTTTAGGTCTGCCCAACTCCAATGGAAGAGATGATGACTCGATTTTTAAGAAGACTAAAGAAAGACCTGTCACTGGTTTATTACAGTCCAGAGAGGGAACTTAGCTCTTGAGCTCCCTCAAAGCTGCACTGTAGAGAGGAATACATGAAAAAAAGGGGGTATCTCTGCTGGGTGTACAGTTAAGATTTTGGGTGTAACACTACAAGGGATCAGTACTGTGCATATATTTCATGTTGTGGAAAGTTGGAATTTTTTAAAAGCTCATTAGCAACTTCATTATAAGTTAAGCAAATTACACTTTTATTAAAGAATATTATTCACTAAATAAAAATGCACTGGGCAGTACTCATATATGATTAACAATTACTTCATATAATCACTGCGTAAAACACAGAATAAGCATTACTTTAGTGCGTGAAGTTCACCGAGCATAATGCTATTGGTGTGTGATCAAAGCACATGCCTTCCATGCTTCTCACCTGTCTTTTCTGTTCCTCCTAAGTAATATCAGGTATGGGAACTGGAAGCTGTTTAACTACAAGTTAGTGACATCATGAGACTCAGTGTCTCTGGAGGACCTCCGTGAGACAGATTCCAAACATCTTGTGTCCACAAGTTCAGACTCTGCTAGCTCCTTAAAGTGTCTCGCCTCCTTTGTGCTTGCTAGCAGGTGTTAAATCAACTCAAGGTTGTTTTTGAGTAATTTAGAGTTCATTAGAGAAAATCATAAGGAAAAGAAATTGGTCAGAAAACAAACACTGCTAATCCAGAACTCTTTGATGAACATAGCCTGGAGGTAGGTATAGGTTCAACTATCTTAATTTAAGGTGCAGAAAATTGCCTGTGGGATACATCTTACACTGATATTTAGGAATGACTTTGAAGGCCATTCTCACATAATTGGAGCTGAGTGAGCACTTTTTCTACCATGCACTTTATATCTAATAGGGGTTTCTGCTGTCCTAGTCACAGACGGAGCAGAACCTTTCTGGGAATCAGGCTCATCTTTTCTGCTGGCCTGGGAGAAGCGTAGAAGTCTGAAAGAGGCAGCTTGGGGCTGATGTTGTCCGCCTGCCCCAAGCTCAGGGGTAGCTCTCTTGGGTGAACTCCAGGACCCAGGAGGGAAGGGCTGGGAGACCGGGGTGCCCTGAGATCAGAGAGCCACCGATCAGGCTTGGATTGTGCCTGAGGGTGTAGCATCCGAAAGGAATTTCCTCTTAACGTCAAGTAGACATTATTTATTCTTTAACTGCTTCATCTGTGTATTTTCCTTTGTTCTTTGATTTCTGGCAGTGGGATATTTGTCTAGTCCCACACAGCAATTCTGGTGCATTGTTAAGATGTAGAGTTGGAAAATCTCTTTAAGAATCAATATTAAGAAATTAAATATTAAGCTTTGTTCCAAACTAAAATGAATTTAAGAGGGCTCTTTCCTGGTTTCCCCTCCTGTAAATCTCTCTGTAAAGGCACTATTTTTCAGTGGCTGGGGCTTGTAATTTTCTAATCATTCGCAAATGACAGGACATTGCTGGGCTGTGATGGGCATCCCAAGATGCTGACACATCGTATTTCCCTGTCTGTTCAGCAACAGGGAGAGAGAGCTGAGTGGGTTTAGGGAGGGTGGTGTTTTGTGTGGAGTCTTTTCTACAACAGGAATTGTGTGAGTGAAAACTGGCAAAATACGTTCTTAATTCCACAACGGCAGTAAGAGGAGTATGCATTAGTGGTATCCTAGTGGGCTTACCGTATTTGGAATATTAGGTCTGAAAACTTAAACTTTTGCTTGTTTCAGTCTGTGTTCTGAGCCCCAGCCCCCCCCATCTGTGATATGCCATGGAGGCTACTAAAGCTTAGCTTAGGTCCCAGTATCATTCTCCATATTACAATAACTTATTGGCTGAGGGCACTTCTGAGAACTAATCTGTGGTGTGTTTACTTTGGCTGGAGGAGTTGAAATGCTTTAAAGAAAAAAAAAAAAAGAATTAAAAGCTCCCCAAATGTTCCTGCAGCTTTGCTTTCTGCTCTTATTATGCTAATCGGATTGTTTTTAATGTGAGGGCTTCTTTTGCCTTGGGTCCTGTGTAGTCTGCAGTGTCATAAAAGGTATATCACTTTATAGCTAAGTAATATTGACTGCCTTGTAACTTAGAAAATCTGAGGTTCTCGGGTGGAATGCTGCACTGCATATGACTGTGTCCATTTTTTTCTCTTACTTTCCTGAAATGTAGGAAGTCACCACATTTAATGTCAATGAGGTCTTACCAAGATGTCTACCTAAGGGGCTGCCTAAGTGAGCAGAAGCTGAAGAACAAAATGATCTCCTTCCATATTCAACCTTTTTGATCTTTGGAAAAAAAAATAAAATTCTTAAATGCTTTGTTGGTTATTACCATCACTTAGTTAACAGGTAGGCTAACGTACTGTCGGAATTAATTGTCCTGTCTCTATCTTTCCAGGACAGAGAGATTCAGAAGTGACAGTGAGATATTTGTGAGTATTTGGGAAGTTTTGTTTCTTTGTTCTGTGTTAGGCAAGTTCACACCTGGGCACAGTGCAACCATACAGATCCTTCTTGCCTATTTTGTGGACTTGTCTTAGAAAAGACCATGCTAATATTCAGTCAAGGGATAATCCAGATCTCTCCTTCAGCCTGCTTGTACAGATTCTTGCAAGGGTGCCTCGAATTATCATTAAGAATCCCTATTTCTTTCTGCTCCCCAGTTCCTTTGGAGAAATCCCAGTGGGTAATAATTTACCTTCAGTGAGTGGTTCAGGTGAGCAGGTTCCTTTCCATGGCCACGCGCATTCAATGTGTAGGCCAAGGTGGTGAAGGGGAGTGCAGCCTGGGAGCCACTGATGCGGCGGAGCTGATGATATGCAGGCCCGCTGCCTTCGCACTGGACCCAGCTGGTAATTTCCTAATGTTTGGCTGGGGCCTGGGCTTGGATGAAAGGGAGCTGGCTGTAGCTCGGGCCAGATAATTTGGAGATGCTAATGGCTCGTTTGTTAAAACAAGTAGAGGGCTTGGCAGGCGGAGAGGGAGTTTCTTTCTATCTCGTCTCCCGCCTCCCCTCCGCTTCCCCACTTTGCCTGCTGTTCACCCAGAGCGTGTTCGCTTTGCGGGCGCTCTTTGGAGTCCTCATGGACGCTGGTCACAAATGCCCATTTCCATCAGTTTTTCTTCATGTCCACAAGTGTTTCTTGTGATGATGGATCTTGCTGTCACTGTACACGTTTCCATTTGGTGCAGTCTGGCTTGTTGCAGTGGCTTGCCCGTGAGCGTATCTTTGCAAACCACTTAAGAAGAGAGAGAAAGAAATGTCAGCTGTTTGTAGGCTGTTGACTGCCAGTTACCCATTTGGGCTGGCTGGCGTGAGCACATTCATGTCTGTGGTTAAAAGTGAGCTCTAGATTTCTTTTCTCTGCTGGCTGAGATTGGAGGGGCTTTACATAGAACGGTGTAGCTTTACGTGTGATTTATGGCTGGAGGTCAGACTCCAGCTTCCTCACGTGCGCTCATAACAGGTGAGGTCCGTCTATACGTGTGTCTTTAGCGCGTTAGTCCAGATGGTGTGTACACAGGGCTTTCTACTTGGGGGCCGTGGTTTCTCATCGTGCAGTGACCATGTTTCCTCACCAAGAGATCAGTTGCGGAAGGAAGTGAGCTTTCTAATTGTGAGATTGTGGCTTCTGTTATGGCAAATACATATCTCGTGTTGCTTCTTAAATACGGGATTTCTGTACACAGATTTTCTGGCTGTCTTCAGTAGAAGCACCACAGCAAAACAGCTTGAGGATGGGTATTTTAAGCTGTTTTATCAGTGCGGTCAACATTGGTTTTAGTGCTGCATGAAGACAATTCCTTATGGGAGAGTCAGACCCTAATTCTCTACAGAAGAATTTTAAAGCATGCAACAGGGAATTTTTTCAATATATATATGTAAAAAATATATCATACATACATTTTTACGCACTCCATATCCACTGGCTCCAATTTGGAGACATATGGCTGCATGTTTTGCAAGCTGTAGGTTCCACTGTCAGTCGTTAAGTAGGAAACATTATGGAAGCGTCGGTGGGGTGGATCGCTGTGGTCAGGTCTGCGTTTGGGTGGAGCAGGTGAAATTCTGCCAGGCAGTAATGAAGAAAAGAGGTTTCTGACCACTATTCACAAGTGAGGTGTCCAAGCGTAGAGATAGGAATTTTGAACGTGCACCAAGAGGCACAAGTCCCGTTTAAAGTGCCACAAGCTTAGTTAAAATATGCCACTGACAGCTCTTGCCGTCTTGGATTCAGCCCAGAATGAACGCTTCTGAATACTAGAAAACAAATAGCAAATGGACCTTGAAGTAGGCTTTCGGGTTTGTGTGCAGAATATGCTTACAAAGGTGTTTATTGTTTTAGTAGAAGACTACTTAGTACTCATTTTACTTGATATTTCAAAAGATTCTCTGATGAACTGTAATTAGAATGTTATCATTATTATTTAAATGAAGTTTCTTTTAAATTAACAGAACCATGCTGTCTTACAAATATGTGGGTTTGGTCACTTAGTAAGGATGGAGAAAATTCTTTGATACAACTTTAGCTGGCAGTTTGCAAGTTTGGTGGTGGTTTGTGGTTTTTTTTTTTTTGTTTACAATATATATGCATCATAAAGGGATCAAAATAAACTGTAATTGAAATAACTTTGTTTCCAGGGAAATTCTTTCCTCGTTTATTTTTATGTGTTCACTATTTCATATGCCCTTAATTGAACTGTTTTATTTCAATCATTCGTATCACTTTACAGTGGTGCATTTGTGCTTGTTGCAGTTTGGGCTTTTTGTCATTTCACTTAGCGCTTTTCCTGGGAAGTCAGAACGTTAAATAAGCGTAGAAAAGATGTGCTGTACATCAATTTTGATTATCCTGTGAGCACGGCACAGATTAGATCTATAAACACATGTAGAGATATTTTAAGCATGGAGACAATTCTGCTAAACTTGATGAGTCTGTTTTCAAAGTTAGAGGAACGAATAGGAGTTTCTAAGCGATAAGCGCACAGACCCTCACTTGTCCCTGCAATGCATTATGTCCAGAGCGTGGCTTACTAAAGTAGGGGTGTATTTTCTTTTAACTGAACTAATAGGGAAAAAAAGTTAGAGGGAAGCAAGGTCTCCCAGCGGCACGAAACTGACAGTTTGAAAGATGCCGCGTGTGGTCCATTTTACAGCCGATGGCCCTTCCATCCGCAGCTGACAGCAGCACCAACAGAACAACAGAATCTTGCTGCTTAAACTTGACGGTTCATGTGTAGCAATCAGCTTTTTTTTCGGTTAGTAAATCGCACTAGCTAATAAGAGGTTTTAATATATGATACTATATTTTAATAGCTATCTGGGGTAACTGTTGAATTATAGTATTGCCCATTAAACTTTCTTACTAATTAATGGAAATTTTCTTCTGAAAAGGTGATTCCCCATCCCCATCTCTGTTTGTCCCGAGGGAAGCTTTATTAATTTCAACAGAGAATTACTAGTGATACTGCTTCCATTTTACAAATAGGTTGGAGCTCCTTTTAGTGGAGGCTCTGGGTGTTTTGGGAAGCAAAGACATTAAAAAATAAAGAAGAGTTGTGTTGCTCAGGGAGAAAGGAGAAGAAACAAAATAGGAACATTGGAAATCAAGGTGAACACTTAAGAGAGCTCAGGGAATAAAAGTATCCCTATGTGAGATGGGGGAAAAAAAGACCACGATAAAGAGGGAAGAGAGAGAAAATACAAAATAAAGCAAACTGCTCTGCATTGCCTTGGAATTTATACGAAAAACCCTCATTAGTGTCTGAAAAGCAACGTTTTCTAAATAATATAGTAGAATTTGGGGCATTTTTGTCGGTTTTGACTGACTTTTCTTACAATTGAAAAACACAGTTTACCAAGGATTTTTCTTTTCTACAATACTTCCGCTCAGGAATTCCATGTTCACACCAGGGCAGATCTATTTCTTGCAGCAAGTTTCTTTCACTGGAGAAGTGGAAATGATGCAGCTGGTATTGCATACTTGTGTTTGCATTATAATAGCCACACTGAGCAGAGGCTTTGTAGTCCCTGCTAAAACCCCAAGAACTTACCTTGTTTGGGGAGCTGGCGAGAGCTTTTAGTGAGGAGGCCCTAGTAAAGGTTGGTATGTTGTTCACAGTATGAAAGCACCGAAGGTGCGATGATCCCTAACCACCATCAAACAGAAGATGAGGTCCTTGTGGCATGGAAAAGCCAAGGGTTCCTCTGGCTCTGCTTTGGGGAAAGGGGAGGCCCGATACTCAGCAGGAACATGGTATGGCAGTGCTATGAAGGGTGCTACTGCAAGTAAAGCCCTTGTACGTGATAATGCAGTAGGACTGTATGGAGAAGACTAACAATATTTTGTTTCAAATACCCAGGGGCAACTGCCTTTTTGCACAGAAAGAAATGACAAGTTTTTTTTTTTTTTCCTGGCGCTCTTCTACTCTTTCCACCCTCTACATTCTCCAAGTGACAAATCCGTGCCAGGCTATTTCAGCACACTGACAATTGTTTCCTTCCAAATTTCAGATCCTCTCCATGAAAGAAGCATTGCAAATTCTTCTTTTAATCTTGTTTTGCATCCCAACCCTCTCCCTGCTGAGAAATCTGTCCCTCCTATTTCACAAGGTCAGACTATGGTACCGCAGTTGCCTATTTTTCCTTTGAAGGGAGATTGACTACGTTAAAAATTGTTTAAAAAATCTTTTTTTAATCAAGTGAGGGGAGGGGGAGCAGAACAAATTTGATCATCTGATTGTGGGGGATATTTTCCAGTATTAGATATTCTTTTTTTAAATACATTGAGATAATAAAGCATATTATTAATAAGCAGTAATTATACTCCTGGCATAAATCCAACATGAATGTTGCAAGGTGCAGAAGCTTTCTCTAAGCAAGCTGTATTCAGCTGTCAATACTTTAATAATTTCTACGGAAGTAAATCAATAGATATATATCTGATCTGTTTGGTAAATTCTTTGAACAAGTTCCTTGTTTCTTGGTAACGTGCTGCAGGAGGACTGTCAAAAGTATGTGAGATATTAGCCTACCTGTCTGTCACTAACATCCTAGGATTAAAACGGACTGTACGCAGCTCAGAGGTGAAGTAAGCCATGCCTTAGGATCTCCAAGTATATGCAACATGGAGAACAAAGTAATGAGTCTTCCAGCACTGTTTAGGAATGACGTGCTTCATCAATGCTGACCCTGGCATCAGTACAGCAGCTATTTGCCCTTTTCCTCAGCCTTTGCACTTAACATCCGAGCACACAGGGGAGAGAACAGTACCAACTATAAAATGTGTGACCCATCTCTGGGACAAGTGGAGAAGCTCCAATGATTAAATGTTTAGTAGCTTCTTGGTGGCATTACAGGAGAAACCTTCCTGGCCTAGTAATCTCCAAACACCTTAATAATGAATGCCCTCACTCCTCCTCCTTTCTCTTAACTTTTGCTGAAAATGATGTCATATGGCATGGGATATGCCTTTGGTCAGTTGGGGTCAGCTGTCCCTGCTGTGTTCCCTCCCAACATCTGGCCCACCCCCAGCTTCCTGTCCCTTGGGGGTGTTGGAGGGACACCCTTGGTGCTGTGTGGGTGCTGCTCAGCAGCAGCCAACACATGGGTGCCTTACCAGCACCGCCCTAGCCACAAGCACAAAGCACAACCCCATCCCAGCCAGACCCAATACAGAAAGAAAAGAAATCCTTCCCTTATGAGGCAGAAGGACAGAGAAGCGGTCCTTGCAGAGATAGAAAGCAGCAGGAATGTTACTGAAGAGGCATTGGTGTACAAACACAGCTTGTGGAGTTGTGTGGAGAAGGGCAGTGCTAGTGGTGAGTACACGAGAGCGATCCAGCACTGGTATAGCCACGTCCTGCAATCTTCATAAAGTATTTTTTACAAGTCAGTTACTGTTCAGGGTTTTCAGCAGACACGCAATGCTTTCAACATTTGATGCCCAGAGCTAGTAATGATTCAAAGACTTAAACTTCTGCAATTAATAACGATGGCTCCTGACGGTACTGCTCACCACACAAAGGAAAAGTCAATCAAGAATCCTACACTTAAAGATAGTTGTGTTCAAGCAGCACAAACATGAGCAACATTTTAAAATGTGATACTGCGTATCTGTGGAATAAAGTTTGCACTATTCTGTGATGTGGTTAGTTACTGCAGGAACAATCTGCATATATTTATTTGTGCGGTAAGTGGCTCTATTACTCATGCTGTTTCTTCAGTGAGTTATTTTTGACTAAAGTGCCACAGTTTCACAAAATGACCTATCAACTTATAACAAAATGCCCTTTTAGTAAGTTACTGCTGAAAGGATGTACACCGAAGGTAATGAAAATCTTCCAGGCTTCTTAACACAAGTTTTCATTTCTGTTCTTTCAGTCTGTTGCGAAGTTTCTAGGCAGGGCCTCCATAACAGGACCTTGCTAATTTGCTGAGGAAGCTGCCTTTCCTGTATTTAACTTTTGTGGGTTTATTTTTTTGAGCAGTATTTTGTATTTCTATATCCTACTTCATTAACAAGGTTGAAAAATACTGCTATTGCAAATTAGTTAGGGGTCAGCAGCTCCTAATTTTACAAGGCTGCACCATTTCCTTCTCAGCCTTGCAGACGTGCTCATAAGTCATTCTGTGGCTGCCCAGGGTAGATGTGAATATCGAGCAGAATCCCTAATATTGGTTTTTTTTTTTTCTTGTATCCCAAAACTGAGCCAGTGGTTCCACTAAAATTTGGAAGGATAAATTAAGTGTTCTAAAAATGAGGGTTTGTACATATGGCTGTCCTGATAAAAGGATAACAGTTGTGATTATTTTTGGGAAAAAAAAATAATCCTAGCACTTATGGATGTGTCCAGCATGTGTAACTATGAGAGAACCTGATGTGGTAAGCATGCTGTTGAGAAACAACTTCTGTTTATGGACAGTGATTCATGGTGTTGGTCACAAGAAGCATCTCATGGCACGTCAGTGATATTGGGAGAATCAGAAACCACTCCCTGTCCTCTCCCCACCAATTCTGTAGGAACTTAAAATTTTTGCCAGTTTTGAGAGGTGGCAATGACATTTGCTTTACCACAAACAATCTCTTTGGGAGAACAGTTCCAGCAGCAGGCTGGGTAGCTACTGACTAGGACAGGCCCAGAGAGTTGTGGTGAATGGTGTTAAATCTAATTGGTGGCCGATCACTAGCAGCGTTCCCCAGGGCTCGGTCTTGGGCCGGTGTTGTTCAACATCTTTATTGATGCCCTGGATGAGGGGATAGAGTGCGCCCTCAGTGAGTTTGCTGATGACGCCAAACTGGGAGGCAGTGTCAGTCTGCTTGAGGGTAGGGTGGCTCTCCAGAGAGATCTGGACAGGTTGGATCGATGGGCCGAGGCCAATAGTATGAGATTTAACAAGGCCAAGTGCCGGGTCCTGCCCTTTGGTCACAACAACTCCAGTGGAGTGGCTGGAGAGCTTCCTGGCAGAGAAGGACCTGGGAGTTCTGATTGACAGCCGGCTGAACATGAGCCAGCAGTATGCCCAGGTGGCCAAGAAAGCCAATGGCATTCTGGCTTGCATCAGGAATGGCATGGCCAGTGGGAGTAGGAAAGTGATTGTCCCCCTGTACTCGGCTCTGGTGAGGCCACACCTTGAGTACTGTGTCCAGTTTTGGGTCCCTCAACATAAGAAGGACATTGAGCTGCTGGAGTGTGCCCAGAGGAGGGCAACAAAACTGGTGAAGGGTCTGGAAAACAAGTCTTATGAGGAGCGGCTGAGGGAACTGAGGCTGTTTAGCCTGGAGAAGAGGAGGCTGAGGGGAGACCTGATCGCTCTCTACAACTACCTGAAAGGAGGTTGTAGTGAGGAGGGTGTCGGTCTCTTCTCCCACGTAGCAAGCGACAGGACAAGAGGGAATGGCCTCAAGCTGCATCAGGGGAGGTTTAGGTTGGATATTAGGAAAAACTTCTTCATGGAAAGAGTATTGAGGCGTTGGAACAGACTGCCCAGAGAGAGGTGGTTGAACCACCGTCCCTGGAGACATTCAAAAAATGTGTAGACCTGGCACTCCAGGACATGGTCTAGTAGGCATGGTGGTGTTGGTTGACGGTTGGACTTGATGATCTCAGAGGTCGTTTCCAACCTTAGCGATTCTGTGATTCTATGACCAGGCGTGACTGCCAGAGGGAAGAGTACAAGGCTTGTAGAGGAATACATTTCTTCATATTGAAAGCAAATTTCCTCCCTCCCACCACAGTTTTGAGGTTAGATCTGCTCAGGTATCTAGAATTGGATATTCTGCAGTGTCATTTCCATCATTTACCTCCCAGCCTTCCACATTAATTTTGGTCTTAATGTACAGCTGCTGAGGGAGAAATGAAATGGAAACTGTGTTGTTTCTCAACACTCGCCTTAGGTTTCCTCAACCTGGATGCAGCAGTTTCCTGAAAGAGGGTGTGCCAGGCAAAGTTCATCTCTCCCTCTTCTTGTGCTCCTCTGTCTATAGAGAGATAAGAAACCTTGTGGCTTTGGCCACTGCTGCGTGACTGACTGCAGATGCAATGTATTAGTGACTGCCATGAGAGGTGAATGTAGTATTTCCTCCATGTTGGTATAAGTTTGAAAATGCTGCTGTGATGCACAAAGAGAAAGAAAAAACTGTCCATGAAATGTTAGGAAAGAATCTGGGGAATTATCTATTTTGACCAATGTGGTTCATAGCTGTGGGTTCAGTGGGAAGCTGGTGAAAGCCAGATATGTGGATCCAGTTATTTAGAAATGTTCCTCCTACACCAGGTAGAACATGAGAAGGAGGGATGAGGGGACAGCAAGCCCAGCAGAGCTCACCTATAAACAAGCCCAGGAATCCCCCCACATTCTCACGGCCTCCTGAATCTGAGATTCTTGGGACATGTCTACATACAGCTTTACAAAAGATACCTCATGCCCTTGCTAGGGTCTTTGTAACGAAGTGTCAGGAGGAAATGTATCTATATAAACAGTGGGTTGGGATTTTTTTTTATTTTTTTTTTGGTTGGTTTTCTGGGAAGACTAAAGCTCCAACTTGCTTTTCTGAGAAGTTCAAAGGATTAATAAGGTCATGTTTCTTCTTTTATTTATGGGCTTTGTATGACTTGGAGCTCAATTCAGCAAACATGTAGGCATATTGCTGGTTCTAGACAGTGGTACTCTGTACAGAAACAGTCCTGTGCTTAAAGTGGAGAATAAGGAGTTTGAGGGTTCCAAAATCAAATTGTTGGGTCCCACATGTCTACTGAGTAGATCTGCATGTCTTCTAGAACCTTCTCCATCCATCTTTGCATCTTGTTCTCTTTTCTGTATATCTGTCTATTGTGAGTGTGCTCAATATTAATTGAAAATCCACAAATTCACAGTTGATTCCAGCAGAACACTTTTTTCTCCCACATGTGTACAGTGTTATTTTCCCCTTTTTTCTTTTATTCTGTTCTCCAAAAAATATAGCCAGAAAAAGTAGTTATAGCCAACACTGCAGCTTTGGCTAAGCTCAGAAAAGCAAAGCAAGAGTTAAAGTCGAAATTTGTGTCTTAACATTAACTATTCAGCTCATTTTGTTGGTGGTTATTGCGTTAGTGTCCAAGAAAATGTGTGATCTTATATATTACGCATGCTATAGTCCTTAGGCGTAATAGGGTTAGTTGAGGACAGAGTGTCAGATGTAATATTTGTCATTACCTTTGGTTTGCCTAGTTGCATGCTGTTGTGGATTTGTGTTGAACTATTATTAATGTTTGAATGTAGATTTTTTTCTGACTTAGTGACTTATTTTAAAAAAACCCTCAACTTCTTGGTATGCTTTATTTCCCTGTCATTTTCAATGACAGAAACATTTGCTGTTAAATGCAGTTTGTCTCCAGTTTTGATTCTTCTTTAAAGAAAACAGCCTGTTAAAATGAATAATAGGAATTCAGCTATCTGCTTCTCTTTTGCAAATGCTGTTAATATGTGTTATTAATTACATTGCTATTGTATGGTAAAAAATATTTTTTTTGTGTTCAGTAACTCTGCTTTCTGTTGTGTAACTGTTCCATAAAGGTCATCTTTTTACCAGACAATAATCTTAAATGTCACGCTTTCCAATATGTTTAACCACTTCATATCTAGATATATACTTAGTGGAGCAGAGCACTTTGCTAAATGAGTTTCAGAGAGTGGCAAAGTAATTTAATTCAAAATAAATGGAATGTCAGTATTCTTCTTCCTATGCCTGTACCTTGCCACTTCGATATCATCAGCCAATTTTGAGAATACATATAGTTGATCTCTGTTTTCTGTTTATAAATGTGGCTGATGTACTTTAGTCAAGAAAAACCTGTGCTTAACGCAATGGCAATGATTTAACAAAAAGAAACACTCTATGCCTGAAAGCCATTTGCCTTCTGGCGTTCCCTTGGGATTCCAATAAAACACAGGGAAGTGAAACAACTACCTGCCTGTTTGAGTACATCTGCAAATGCTGAGGATGCATGTGTCTGACCAGAGGCACTTATATGTGGTGGTTATGTATTTTTGGAGGCAGTGCTTTGAATATTTCATAGGAGTTCATTTGGGCATACACGTGTTACGTGTGGGCATGCAGCGCACACCGTGGCAGAGAGTGACCTGTAGCCTCTACAACATTAAAGGCTTTTAGTGCAGGGTTTAGCCTGGTGTTTCACTTACTCTTGCTCTCTGCTGGGTGTTCTCCAGAGAGAACACAAACCTGCAAGCATTTTGTTCCTATTCTCACTCTTTTAATTTCCATTATTGTTCCCGACTGTTTGCATTTCCCTTAGACACTTGCCATTTTGCTGTCTTCTTTCTCCTCTGCTTATATACTGAATAGCAGTTCAGAAGGAACTAAAGAGAGATTGTGGAGTCGCCTTCTCTGGAGACATTCAAAACCCGACTGGACACGTTCCTGAGTGATGTGCTCTAGGTGGCCCTGCCTTGGCAGGGGGGTTGGACTAGATAATCTTTCGAGGTCCCTTCCAACCTCTACGATTCTGTGATTCTGTGAACAAAGAGAGATAGGAAGGCATCCTAGTACCTCATAGAAGGAGACTTTACTTCATGAAGCAAAGAGTTAAACTCAAACTGTCTTACGCAGCCAATTAAGTGTGTGCTGTCTTTTACTCTGCACACCTGCCCTTGTGCAGTTAAATGCAATTTATGTTGGTAGTGTGTGCTCTTCTTGCTTAGTGACCTGGGCTCAGACTGTGACACGTTCAGTGCAGCCTGACAGTGAGGGAAGAAGACCTACAGATATACACAGGTGTAAGACAGGATTGTGAAAACTGAGATAGTAAGGTGAAGTTAAAGATCGTATTGTCTGCCCGTCATTTGCAAGCAGATAAAAACCAGGTCTGGTGGTAATGCTTGCCAGGTCCTTGACCAGTCATTAAACTACTTGCCTTAAGAAAGGCCTGCCAAGTTGACAATTAATTAGACTCAATCTGGTTAAGAATCTTCTAAAATTAGTCGTGTATGAAATTGTGGTATAAATTTCTTTGACCTCCCTACAATTTCTGGTTCATAAGCGGCGAATCACTGCTGGTCTATCCTTGAGCTGGAACTGAGCTTATCTGAAATGATGCTAAATGTAGAGATGATTTTGCACTTTCTGAGATTTGAAAATGTGTTGCCATCTTAAAAAGATACATGCTGAAATGTAAAGCAAGAGTATACTTCAAATAAATCAGGTTTTCTTTTTCTGAGATCGCATATGTATATGTAGCCACAAAAATATATGTATATATGTCAATACGTGTGTACAGTGTGTTTGTTTTCTAAAATACTTTGCATGTACAATATAGCACTGTATATATTACTGTATATATTACATAACTTCCTTGCTCTGATCTGAATGTCAGGGATGTGTTTCTTTTCATGTCAGCAAGAAAACTATTTGGTTGACTTTGAGAAGAGCATCAACAAAAACAGTCTTACCTCTTGACACCATTATCATCTGGTTACTTCTTGGTGTCTCAAATATAGTAATCCTCATTTCCTTATTTCTATGTATGAAATCTTACAGACTGCCAATAGTATTTATGGACTGTAGTATCTAGGAACCTGAATCGTGACTGAGGGCACTGGACAGAAAACAGAGATGTGTGTAAGCCGTTTAGGAAAGCAACCAGAGGAGTATGAGGTAAGAGGTAACAGATGGCTATGGACAGATTGGAAGAGTACAAGGGAATGGTGAGACAGTATTGACCAGAATGATAAGCAATAGTTTTCAGCACGTTGAGAAAAAAACATTTTGGAGGCATTTCAACACAGCGTATTTTAGTGGACTCTGCTTGGGAATGTTCAGCTGGCATTATTGAAGGAACTGACATCACCATAAAAAGTGAGAAAATACATCAGGTGTGAGATAAGCAGCAAAGAGCCTTAAAAGTGGGAACAAATTATACTGGATGCACCAAAGGCAAAGAGGAGTGACGTGGTTAAAGTGAATGACAAAGGAAAAAAGTCTTTGCAACAGGCAAGATTGTGTGTGTCAAGTATACAGAAGAGGATGCCTGTAATGATGGATCCGATGAGAGCGTTGGCCAGGAACATGAGCTGTGTGAATGGATAAAAAAAGCGATATCACAGACAGGTTATGTGGATCGAATCCACTGAACCGACACATTTCAGATCTCTCGGATTTGAGAGACTATCGGAGTTGAAAATGTCATCCATGTTGTGGTTTGCATGACAGGCAAGACAGTGATATTGTCCAGAGTGATTAGAGAAGGATGTAGAGAGCTGAGACAGGGGTAGACATCACCTGCTTTGTTTTACTCATTCTGGTCTCGAGCCAGACACATCATGGGGGAGGAAGAAGGAGAAGAACTACAAGGGGGATGTTAGTATTGAAGGAAGACGGTTTAACGGGGACAGTAGAAGGCAAACCAAGAGCAGAAATGGTAGATTTATGGGAATTTCTGTTTGGTGATCTGCAGAGATAAGGCATAGATGGAAGGAGACTAAGGACAGAGTTGGTTTGAGTTCCCCACTGGTGGAGAGGAAGGGGGTCACTTGAAATTTGACAGTTGTTAGATTAAGGAGAACTTTCAGGATAAAATATCTATGAAGGTTTCACATATATTGTATCATGTATCAACAGTGCAAGACCCTAGGATATAGTAAGTTTGGAGGTAATTTTCAAAGACAGCTGACTTTATCACCAAAAACATTTGGATTGGGGCAACTTTTTAAAGACTGCTGAAAACTGATTTGGAGTAGCAAGTCCTTTAGGGAGCAATGATGACTCTATCAGAAGATTACAAACTTGTTGAGGTGCCATATTTTACATGAGTATAAGCTCTAGCTTTTTGAAGACAACCATGAGAATCAAATGCAAGAAATTTTCTCCAGATCATTCTGTACTGCCAATAACCATAGATCAGAACCGTTGCGTTAATCATATCAGTAGCTAGTAAATATATTATTTTTTTAAGAGGTGATGAGCAGTTGTTCTTTCATCTCTTGAATGATGATTTCTGCAACGCAAAATTCAAAGAATAGGCAAGAGAGCACAGCCTGCCTTGGGATTTCAACTGTATTCAGGAAGAAAAGGAGAGCATTAGAATTCACTTTGGTTTTTTTAGATTTCACTAATTTCTAGAATCTAGATTGTCAGTTTATGTAAACTGGCATGAAACTGTTGAAATGAAGAATGCAGAAGAACTGACAATGTACATTAAAAAGTGTGTTTGGAACAGAATTTATGTTAAAAAAGCAAACCAAGTATTGTTTCAGCTGCTCAGACAACTTCTTTTGCTGTGTGAGGCAAATCTAAGAGGGATTTTTTTGTGTAGAAGTTCTCAAGTGATACCTGAAAACAAATATGCAGAATAATAATTTGGGGCATAAGATTAGCCATTTGTTGTGGTTCCAGACTTGATTATGGATAGACTAAGAAAGTAAATGCTGGTCAGTACTCTAATTTGTTAAATAGCAGCTTAGTATGTTGGGAAGATCCTAAGTGATATTTCCAATGAAGCTTTTAAAATAATTTTTGTCAGTGGATAAGAATAAAAGCATAAAACTGCTGGAAAAAACCCAACCATAAACCCAAACCAGAACATATGGCAAATATTAGTAATTTGTGGAAGATAAGGTAACTTTTTTGAGTTAGTGAGTTAAAAAACCCTCCCACATCTTTGATAAAGAATATAAGATTCCACGTTATGCAGCTATTCTTTTATTTGTTTTGGTAAGTTCTGCTTTAATAGCGTGCTGGTGAATGTAGTATAATCTTTAATTAAAAAAAAAAGATGAATAACTGGAGTCTTTGAGTCAGAAGGGTTATGCAGAGACATTTATTTTATTGTATGTATTTGCTTTGTGTCTCTTTTTTTTTTTGTACCAGGGATTTTGAATTATTACTGAATGCTGTGAAAGGCCAGAACGTGGTCAGTATTGAAGAACAGTATGAAAGGGCCCTTTGAATATGGTCTGAAAGGAGAGCTGAAAAGTTGAGAGTCTGCAGGGGACCATCGGTGGGCTAAAGCTGGCGTTTCTGACTTTCTGCCAGATTTTTCCCTCTGTGTGACTAACCTCAGGGTTGGACAAGGAGGGGTCTCCAGGTGGCTTAGCATCCTGTTTTTCCTTCTCTCTGCTCCACTGACTGAACTCACCTGCAATATAACCAAAATTATTCGGTCCTACATTCAGAAGTTGGGCAGTATATAAAAATAAGGAAACAAAGAGCCAAAACCTCAAAAAGAGACAAAGAAAGCTTAAAATCCATGGATTTTGCTGACAAAATCAACAGACTGAGTTTCCCTATAGCTTCATAGAAATGTTAGCTGTAGGGGACCTCTGGAGGTTTGTAGTCCAATTTCTTGCGCAAATCTAACAGTACTTTGGGTCAGTCCAACGTTCATTGATCTAGATTTTTGAGATAATTTCATAGACTGGAATGCTGATAGCTTCATACACTAAAGCAACCTGCTCTAGGTGAACCTGATTTAGCAGAGGGGGTGGATTAGGTGATCTCCAGAGGTTCCTTCCAACCCCTACCAGTCTGTGATCCTGTTGTGCAGCCAAGGAACTTTTTGATGGAAAACACAACTCCCTTTTCTTTTTGTCTCTGCCTTTCCTTCTCAAACAGCCTACATCAATGACCATACTCTGGTCATGTGTGCTGTCCCAGGTCTGTGATTCTGATCATGCTGTAGCTCTGCTACCACACACAGACTTCCAATTCTGCCTGCTTATTGCTTAAGCTCTGTGCAGTGGTGTACAGCTGCTTGAGAAGTCTAAATGCCCTCCGTTTCATGACCTCCTCCGACGTGTACTTCCCCTTTATCTCCACTGCTTCCTCACTTCTGCATTTGGATACCATCCCCTCATGAAGCTAATTTAAAGCTTTTTCCACTTGGTAGCAAGCCGGTTTGCAAATACATTCTTCCTCTCTTTATCATGTAAAGTCTGTTTCCTCCTCTTAGTTCTCAGGGCTTTTAATCTTTTATCAGGATCTTCATCTGAGATGATACAATGTCTCCTGCCTGGAGACACATGACTGGGGAATGAAGAAGAAACTACCCTGGATAGTTGATCGAGTTTGAAATGTTACCTCACATTTTCATGACCAGACCTTATTGCTACCATAAAGTGATGAAATTCACCTGAACATCATGACCTCCTGCTGTGTTCTTAGTGCATGAGCTTCATCAGGCTGGCTAAGCAAGGGCTTACGTGGCTTGCAGGGGCTTGTGCGAGCTGTTCAGAAGTTAATGAACTGAATTAATTCTAAGAAAACTGAAAATAAAGTCTCAACTGTATATAGATAGAGAGATACGTATAGATACGTATATAGCTGTTGGAGAGAACATTCCTGGGCAGGAAAAAGAGTTAATGAGGCATTTCAATGCCTTTATATGGAGCCGTATAAATTTCAGCCACTTAACTTTAGCAGGAATATCCTGGAGCGTTTGAAGTGTGGTGAATAATTTAAAATAAATAAGGTTAATGAAGAAGACCCTGTTTGCCAGTCTGAAATGTAAATTTTGAGGACCCTTTAAAGTTTTTGCTTATACAGAAAAAAAAGAGAGTAAATGATTTGGTCTTGCATATTATAAACAGCTAGAGTGAGGACAGGTTTGGTTATCTCAGCACTCTGTTTGATCTAGATCTTTCAGCACGTGGTCAGCTGTCTTTATTGTGTGAAAATTTAACTGATTATGTTTTTCAAATGTTCTTGAAAGTGCATCCAAGAGGGCTTATGAAGACCAGATGAGGTTTGTTAGGATGGTTTCCTCAGAAGCAGCCTCTGTAAAATATGACATCTTCTAAAAACATTATTAAAGCTGTTATTACATGTTCCAGTATTGCCTCTGGCTTTAGGAATAGGTTAAAAAAATATGGTGGTATTTGCATTCTCTGCTATGAAATAGGTGAGTTTGTTCTACACTTTTACTTCAGGGCATTTGGGGAATATAGCAACTCTGGCTAATTGAACTCCATTCCTTTCTGAAATCTTTATTGCCCATGCAAGTATAGTGTGGACACCTGCAGTAAAATTGAAAGTGCATATATACCTATATATAGTGGATACCACAAAAAAGATTGTTTGCCATTTTTTTTTTCTAAGTTTATTAGTAATCTTGAAAACACTTAGCAAACTTTGTCTATTGGCAGCTTTTATTTGTCAATAAAATGTGGTTATTCTGAGAACTCTATAAGAGTTCTCTCACTTCTCATGTGTCTCACAGTCATCACCTGATGGCAGTAGACAAAGATACTTAACTCTGAAAATCATGGAAAAGTGAAGTGTAATGTACATTGGTGGAATATTTGAGTTAGATTTTATCCTTCAGTCTTTCTTGTTCATCCCTCTGATAAAAGATATCTGAGAGGTAACCATTGCCACTGAATAAGTAACAGTGTTTGCCTTAAAATAAGGGGAGCCAGATTATTCAATCACTGTAGCTTTAGCGAAGGAAGTGAAGTACACCAGCAAGGTATTTGGTCCAGGATCATAGTATTTAATTGTCATGGTCTCACTTCAGAGTTACTCATGAGTAAGAAGAAAGGACCTCCCATGTAGGTATGGTTTTGACCAGTGCTTTTGCAAGAAGGCATAAGGGAGCTCCATGGAACTCCACCCATCTGTTTTGCTGTTACTAATGGTTCTGAAGGTCTGTGTTGGGATGCCAAGAAGGCATACTGTGTGGAGGTGTGGCTGTCACAGTGTGTCTCTGTCATGGTTTGACCCAGCCAGCAGCTGAAACAACCACACAGCCATTTGCTCACTCCTTCCGCAGCGGGATGGAGGACAGAACTGAAAAGAAAAACAAAAGGTAAAACTTGTGGGTTGAGATAAAGACAGTTTAATAGAACAGAAAAGGCAGACAACAACAACAATAATAATAATATACAAAAGAAGTGATGCACAGCATAATTCTTGCCACCTGAAGCCCATACTCAGCTAGTTCTCAAGCTGCATTGCTGCCCAGCCCACTCCCCAGTCCTACACTGAGCATGACGCCATATGGTATGGAATATCCCTTTGGCCATTTTGGGTCGGCTGTCCCAGCTGTGTCCCCTCCCAGCTTCTTGGGCCCCCCGCCTTCTCATTGGCAGGGCAGTATGAGAAGCTGACAAGTCCTTGACTGCTTGGCAACAACTAAAACATCAGCCTGTTATCAACATTATTCTCATACTAAATCCAAAACACAGCACTATACTTGCTACTAGGAAGAAAATTAACTCTATCTCAGTGGAAACCAGGACAGTTTGCCACAAGTTCTAACTCTTATGAATTGCTGGGGAAAAAAAAAAATCAATCTGACAGATGTTCCTCTGAGAACTGGCCCTGGGAATTACCGAACGTCATTGGCACACATGAATGTGCATCTGACCGAGGGATGAGTAACTCTGAATTTTGTTGACCTGTGAGAGCACTCATGGAGAATGCATTCAGAGGTCTCCTAGGCTATCCTGGTATCTCAAGCCAGGATCAGTTACCTTCTGGCAGATCTCTGGTTTATTCTTAAAAACCTTCTATTCCAGTGTTGCACTGTTCTTACTGGTAGAAAGTAAAAATCCTTCTTGCTGCAAATTGAACAAATTTCATATCACCCCATCATTGATGGATGTCTCCTCCTATTTTCAGCTGTCATTTTGGTATATGACATCTCTGACAGAGTTATTTCTTGGTGGCCCTTTTCACACATTAAACAATCCTCACTCTATCCATGTTTTGTCATAGGTTGTATGTCTGTCTCTCCAGTTGTTCTGCATCTTTCTTGGAGTGTGATGCCCAAAACTGAGTGTAAGGCAGCTTTGTTTAGAGAGGATTACTTCACATGTCTCTCTGCCCATAATGTCTTAATTCTGTTACAGAATTTTATATTATGCAACGGTAAGATAGGTATTCTTTACCTGAGATCCTCTCCTACAGAAATGCAACTGAAAAAGTGATTCCTCCTCCTGCATTTATAGAGTTCATTATTTATACTGCTAATTATACAGTCAATTATCAAGATACCCAAGCATCCTGCATGTGTTCTTACTAATTGACTCATATGCTGCCCTCAAACTGTAGATTGGATCCAGCTTCAGGTTATAAACATCTGAATGTAGGTGCCTAAATGTACATCATATATTAGCTGGGTCGCTAAATTCCCAATGTAGTCAATGGAGCCTGGCCAATTGGACATGTCTTACTGAGGGTCAGCTGAAGAGTCTCGTTAGAGTCCCCAAACACCAATGACTGTATTGACTTGTCCTCCATTAACTGTAAAAATAATTTGTTTACAATCTGGACCTGAATCCCATTCCATCTCTCCAATTTACCCATATAATTTTGAATTCTAATCTTGCCTTCCACGACACTTGCAGTCTCTTAGAGCTCGGTATCATCTGTGAATTTCATAAACATACTTTCTACTCCACTGTTGAAGCCATTGATGTAAATATTGAATGGCATTGGACCTGAAACACAACCCTGCGGAGCCCTACTCAATATGCTGCTCGTTTGTGTTGCAGCGATTGTTTTTTGACTGTTTCTTCAACTAGACAGCACCCATGTTAGTATTTTAATAATTTATTTAAGCCTGCTGTTGAAAAATACTTTGCTGTTTTGTGATTTTGCATGCTCAGGATTATGAACTCTGTTAGTTTACAGTGGCATTAGAAGAGCCATCCTATTCCCCTCCTCCCGTTACTAGCTGCTCTTTACCTGCTGTATCAAAAGCTGACTTCAGTTTATTCTGAATTTTTGCTGAACAAAATATCCTGATGTATTTCTTTCTCAACTACTCCCAGATGTGGGAGTAGTTAAAATACACATTATTCCAGTCCTATATTCTGGATGATTCTGCCGGTTGTTTTGAAAATTCTTTTTTCCCTAATTTCCCTGGCTTGGTGGTTTGCAATAGATTGTCACCATGGGAGTGTTCCTGCTTTTTTCTTCTCTAGCTTTGTAATCACTGCATGGAAGTTTCCCCAAGATCCAAATTTCTTTATGGCCTGGAACTACATCAGTTGTAGATGTTCTTGATGCACAATGCAGTACCCTTTTCCAACTGCCAGTCCTTTTGAAACAGCAGTACCTTTTAGACATTTGGGGTATCGAGGTCTCTGTTACTTCAATTAAATAGTAGTTTCTTTAGATATCTGGCTTTTCCAGTTTTTTTCCCAATACTGTATTGTAGGGACATAGAAGTTCAGTAGACTCATTCACTATCTTTCTTAATGTTTTTCTTAATTAGTTTATTTCAAGTAGCTTTTAGACTCAATGTCATTCCTCTTCACACATCCCCCAGGATTTTATTTCTTTCTGGCCCACACCAATCCTGACTTAAATTCAGTTAGTGTAATCAATCGTTGTGTAAAGATGCTTTCCCCTTTTCCCGGTTTCATCTGAGACAGAGCTAATTTTTCTTTCTAGTAGCCAGTACAGTGCTGTGCTTTGGATTTAGGATGAGAATACTATTGATAACACACTGATGTTTTTGGTTGTTGCTAGGTAGTTGTGTCTACACTAAGTCAAGGACTTTTCAGCTTCTTCTGCTCCGCCAGATGCACAAGGAGCTCGGAGAGCACAGCCAGGATGGCTGACCCAGCCTGGCCAGAGGGACATTCCCTGCCACAGAGCATCATGCTCTGGAGAGAACTGGGGAAGCGAGCTGGAAGGTGGGATCGCTGCTCCACGACAGACTGGGCATCAAGTTTTATTTTCCTTTTGCATGTGGTGAGCAGTTGCATTTGTGCATCATTTGTATTATTATTATTATTGTTGTTGTTGTTGTCATTCTCTTCCTTTGTTATCCTATTAAACAGTCTTTATCTCAATGCACGAGTTTGTTTTTTCCATTCTCCTCCCCATCCCCTTGTGGGGTGGAGGAATGAGCGAGCGGCTCATCAGCTCAGAATGAGCTCCACTCCCATCAGTTTGTTTAAACAGCGCTGCCTGCTTGCTAAGGCTGGCAAATTCTTCACCATCTTCAAATTCGAAAATAGAAAAACGTCTCATCAGACATAGGAAGAGTTAAAAGTCTTTTTGTTTATAGACCTAACAAGTTCTTTCCCTGTTTGCTGCAGTGGTGGCACTGACAGCAGTTGTAGTAATGGTAAGTTGGCAGCATCCACTGTGTTCCTGCTCCTTAGTACTGCTAAGCTGGAGCCTGTTTGTGTTGGAGATGAGACTTTCCCAGCCACGTTGTATACTGCACTGCTGTCTTTCAGATTTCGCTGTAAAACTTACTTCTTTGATCTTTCAGTTCCATTTCAGCACATATAATTTCAGTCAGCCCTTGTGATAGCGCAAATAAGAGCCCTGCAACTCTTAACCCCGACTCCTTGTGCTCAAACGGGTTTCCTCATCAAGGGTTTAGAAATCAGCCATGCTCTGATGTGGCAGGCTGAGAACTGCACCTTATTTTAGAATTTTATGATACCAGGGTTTCATAAATGTAAGATGTGGTGTTACAGCAAGGATACTTGATCTCGGAGTATTTATTTTCCATTTGAATGAATTGATTTTACGTTGTTCTGATGAGGTCACAGTGCCAGACTTTAGGTTTGCTTGATCTTAGGAGAAGTGGGTGTTATGCTAAAGAAATTCCACTGCAGTGGGAAGGTTTGAACCTTGTGGTTTTGGCAACCGTGACTTTTGGCCTGCCAGCAGATATATGGGAAATACCACAGGATCTATTGCGAACAGCAGTGAAATAGGTAACAGTGCTGACATTTAAAACAGCTGGAGTTACTTCTCTGATGTTACTGTCTAAAAAGGGGAGGAGGGCCTTCAGCTTGGACCTCCGTGATGGCACGGCGGGACCAGAGCCAGACTCAGTGTTGCTCAGGCCCTTTGTGTAGTGCCAAGTTGCTTTAGGTGGAGAATGTTTCTTGAAAGCTTGATAAATAGAAATGAAATTGTAAACTATGAGAAAATATATTTTTCATGTTCTCTTCTGGACCTGGTGCCCAAATAAATGTAAACTGCTTTTATCTCCTTTCTTGTATGTATACAAGACCTATTCTTTAACTCATTTGTAACACACCGACTTTTAGCTCCAGAGGCTCCAATCTCAGTCTTGGGTGTTGGCCATCAGTTGGGAGTCTCAGGTTGTGAAATTGTGTCATTTTTCTCTTTGAACTGCTTGGGGATGTACAAAGTGGGGCCTTTCCCTTTTCATGCCTCAGAGGACCTGTGTACGCTTATGACATGTCTAATCAAATGGAATTAGTGGGAGGATGCACACTGTGGCTTCGATTCCTATTAATAACAGCCTGAAGGATGACTTTTCTGTGTGATCTCTGGTGTTCACTATGTTATTTAAAGACCTAATGTTCTGTCATGTATGATTTATGCAATAGAGGTGCTTTTCTGTTATATTAGATGCAGAAGGATATTAGCAGCAGTACACTGCTGGACTTATACATGATTTTTTTTTTTTTTGTGATAAAAAGATGAGGCTCTTTGAACAGCCTTTTCTCTACAAGTTTCTTTTTTTTTGCTCACAGAATCATAGAATCAGAACTATTTCAGGCTGGAGTGGATCTCTGCAGGCCATCTGGTCCAACCTTTGTTCAAAGCTGGACCAGCTAGCTCCAGAGCATTGTCTAGCTGGATTATGAGCATCTCCGAGGATGGAGATCCCACAACTTCTGTGGGTATGCATTCCACTATATGACCATTCTCATGGCATTTTTTCCCCTCTTATATCCAGTAAGAATGTCCCTTATTGTAAATTGTGTTTGTTGCCTTTTGTGTTATCACTGTACATGCATGTTTGGGAAGAGTTTGGCTTTGTCTTCTCTATATCCTCCTGTTAGGTAGCTATAAGCAGTAAAATTCTTCCTTAGCATTCTTAATGCTGGAAAAAAACGAGTTTCTCAGCCTCATCTTCCGTGTAATTTTCTCCAGAAATTTGTTTCTGAGACAAGAGTATAATATAATGCAGCTTCTAAAATTTATTTTGCTTAAAAAATGCAAAAGAAATCCTCAAATGTAACATATATATATACTTTGAGTGATAGGTCTTTGTGAAACAGTTTGGTTGGGAACTGTTGATCACTGTTGTGTGTTTGTCTTTTTGTAAAGCATGTATGTTATTGTACATTTTTTAAGTTTCTCTAGATAACTATACATAGAACTTCATAATTAATGCTACAGGAATTTGTAATTATTTTTTTTGCACAAATAAACATGAAAATAATATAAAATAGAAATCTATGGAAATCTGTTATATCTATCTGTCTGGATATCTAGAAGAGCATGACATAAGAGAGAGGGAAAAGAGGCCTGTCGTTGAAGTTTTCTCTCACCAAAAGTACAGCATAGCCTGTTGATGATTTCTTCTGTTGAGCTTGGGGGACATGGTCTTTAACTAGATTCCTCTGAGAGCTAATCAGAGTCAGCGCTACTGTTGGGATTAGCGATGAGAAATTGCTGTCCTCTCCTTGGCAACTCTTGTCTGACTCTGGAACATTTGCTGTCAACAATTCTGCCTCCTTTACCAAACCTGGTGGTGGGCAGGAGTCCACTCTGGCTAGGTGCACATTCAAGGAATCTGGAGAGCTGGCTGAGCAAACTAAGCCCCTTTGGCACCCAGGCTTGCGAATTTAAATTAAAGATAGCGGAGACTTGAAGTTTCACCTTAAACATAGATGCCGTTGTTTTCTAAGTGATGCAGTTGCAGGTACCCAGAACCCTTAGGCTACATTCTGTAAGGTTTTGCAAACTAATGGCTTGTCAGAGAAGAAAATAATTGATGCTGTCCTTGAACCTGCTGCAAGCCCTTGGTTTTGACACAGAGTTTATTACTGAAATATGAAAAAGCCAGGAATTAAGACACAAACTTGCAGTTCCCTCATCATAGCAGCTGGCCAATACTGGAGAATTTTTGAAGCTGTCCTTTCCAAGCTCCTGGGACAGGATATACTCCTTAATTTTTTCCTGGTCTCTGACTTCACTGTTTTTCCCTCTGAGCCCCCGGCCAAGTGAGGTCCAGGATACACGTTTCCTAGGAAATATTAAGTGGTAGATTGTATCCAAACTGTGGGATGCCCTACTGTGCATAGTCACAGGACCAGGTGCTACTACATCAGCCAAGGTTTGTTCTCCATGGATTACAGCCGTTTCAGAGATGCCTGACTGGTAACTGAGTTACACATTTTCTTAGCAAGGAAGTATCTTGGTATCTGATCTGCTGATTTCTTCAGGAAGTCCTGCTCATTTGCAGAATTTTGTTTTCCTACTTTGAAGGAACTTTGTGCATATTAGATACTCTTTGTCTCTAGCTCTCATTAAAAAATGAAAAAAAAATAGTATTTCTAATCCTTCCCTGAGTTTTTAAACCTTGCTGGGAAGCATACCCTGTCATGGTATCCAAATATGAATCCTTTCAGTGTAAAGATCTGCATTCCTGTTACATCAAGATCTGAATATATCTCTGATGAGATACCTGTTTCCTACCTATCATGCCAAATATCTGCGTGTTTACAGGAAATGTTATCTTTTTAGTAATATGAAACTAGATGTTAACTGTAACTTATTTTCTGATACTCAAATATATGGTACTATATCTAAAAAATACGACCATCTTTTTGACCTCACTCTTTCCCACTTTGCTTGCTGTAGCCCAGTAAATTTGTAGTTTTGTTTCGTGTGTCTATTACCGAATGCTGCAAACCTCCCGTTTTTGAAGAACCCCATAAATGCCCATCTCCCAGAGCCTTTGTGTACCTTTGCTGTCTTCCTTTCCCTTGACAGTGAACCACCTCCCTCAACATCTTCTTTACAAATTGTCACTTCCGTAATGCTGCCTAGTTTTACTCGTTTTACTTAGTTTTACATTCTCCCTCGCTTTGACAGCAGCCACAGCGAAGCCTCTCAGGAGCTCGCGTGGTGAGGACCTCCCCCCCGCCCCACTTTATTTGGTGCCATGAAGGACAGGCATGCTGGGAGTCGTGCACGTGAAGTACGGTGATGAGCGGAGCAAAGAGTCGCGTTATCAGAAGTGAGGGACTTCTGAAGTGGCCTCTTTGCTTACTGAAGAGCCCTGTCGTGGTGCCCTGCCTGGGAGCAGACGAGGAGTAGGGAGGAGACAAGCTGAAACGGTGGTTACTTATCTCCGAAGTCTTCTCAGTTGCTCTGTTTTTCATGTCTCCAGCCCAGCTGTAACACAATAATTAACCTGAGCCTTTTAATTTCTCCCAGTTGGCTTTAAATTAACTGTTGTCATGTTGCGTGGAGTAATCCTTCAAGGATCTGTGGGGTACACTGCAATTTAAATTGTTTATGACTGCATGGGTATTTACTGTTCAATCACTATTTATTTTGCTATTATCATAATATTCGTTATTTTGGGGATTTTCATGTTTGTGAAGGAGCCGTTAATAATGGGCCTTACCGTCTTACGTACTGCATACATATAGAATAAAAAGAAAAATCCCCACTCTGTCGGTGCTGGAAGTCCAAAGCTCTTTAACAGTACTTGTGGCCAAACCTCCTCGTGTGAAATAAAATGTGGCAAATTAGTTTGAGGAAATTTCAGATCAAAATCCTATTGTTGACAGAGCTCTGCTTCTTGAATAGGCTGTTAGCTTATTTAGTATTGAAATGGTATTGTTTGCACTTGTTTTAGGGACAGACGGCTCTTTTCAAAGCAGGAAAATTTTGGATTTCTTTTAAATGGCATTCTTGAAATAGTTTGTAACAGGAAAGAGTCAAGAAGAAGATAGGAACTTTATCTCAGCCAACTAAATCTTTCACCCAGGCTCTCATAAATCTCATGTTAGTATCAAAGCAGCGGCACAAGTGGGGTTTTTAATTTTTTTTTTTTAATCACAGGTTTCTTTGTGCTCTATTTAATGGAGAATCTAAAACTGGTATTTTAATAGTGTTGTGCAGTAATATGGTCCATAACTATAGAGCCTATTAAACACTTCATAAAGCCTTCAGGGAAACTTCTTTTAAACATTCCACTGTGTTTTTATAAGCTATAACCCTCTGGAAATTGGCTTATTATTAGTTTCCGCCAAAGTAAAGTGTTCCAGGAGATTGGAGGATGACCCAATGTGATCTAGATCGAAAGCATCAGTGAAACTTGATGATTATCTTTGCTTTGATATTGTATATGTTAACAGTGTGTTATTGTCAAACACATGGAGATAGATGCAAGGCAAGCCAGAAAGGCATACCTAGAAATTAAGGTTGCTGCTTGCATCACTGTAATAATAATAATTTTAAAAGTGAAGCTGTAACCCTCTTATTTATTTGTGAATTGAGTGGCAGAAACTCCAGCACAGGACAAGATAATACGGATATGGTGAACTTTAAATATTCAGAACATGAACTTGCCTCTTTGCATTTGTAAAACGATGGTATGAAAATCTAGTAGCGTACAAAAACTAATCTAGCAGTGTGCCAAAGTAATTAAAGCAAAGTAAATAATCTCCAGTGTTCTTATTCCCTAGAGAAATTGTTTAATATCTTATCTTTCCAAACTAGTTTTCTGCTAATTCATGATGTCTTTGTAAGACTTTTCCTTATTCAGCCAGTGCTGTTGTTCTCCATGGTGTGGGAATATCTCCTCTCCTGTCCTGGGGGCACATGTATTGGGTACCATCCACATTCCAAAAGAAAAGATGTTTTTTTCCATACGGTGGAAAAGCCGAGCATAAGGCTAACAGCTGTAATCCTCTGGTCATTTATTGTTTACTTAGTGGAAGGACTTTGACTGCCTCACATGTATGTGATGTATGACACTTTTTAACGTTGTCTTGGTGCCGTGGGACATTTTGCTGCTGGAAACCAGGGACCTGATGCTGATCTTGTTTTGGTACAAATTAGTGGCGGCTCTGCTGAAGCAGGTGAAGCGTAAGGCTGTAGTGAGGCAGATCAGATTATCTCTTCGAGTTGTCTCTAAATACTAGAACCTGATGACCTGTGGCTCTTAAAGTTCCCTGTTACTGCAGACAAGAGGCAGGAGAGATGGAATAGAAGATACATAATGTTAAAATAGTCCAGTATTCTTACTTGGGAGAGCGTTTGTCCTTGTACATCTGTATATCCTTAAGCATAGTTTTAACTGAGAAAAATAAGGGAAGGACAAATCAGTGCTGTGATGCAGCCCCTCGCCCAGGGTTAAAAGTTAGAAATGGCATTTAACGAGACCGGACAAACTGCGCTGATGAGGGCAGGGCATGGCCAGACAAGTGCAGTGACCACCCCCCTGTTCACACTTATCCCCTTATCCCCCCCGCTTTCCCACGTTTGTTCCTCCTCAAATCACCTTGATGGCTCCCTCTCTCCACCTTTGATTCCTTCCCTAGCCATTTCATAGAATCATAGGATCACTAAGGTTGGAAAGGACCTCTGAGATCATCAAGTCAAACTGTCAACCTAACACCACCATGCCTACTAGACCATGTCCTGGAGCGCCGCATCTATGCGTTTTTTGAACATCTCCAGGGATGACGATTCAACCACCTCTCTGGGGAGCCTGTTCCAATGCCTCACTACTCTTTCCGTGAAGAAGTTTTTCCTAATATCCAATCTGAACCTGCCCTGAAGCAACTTGAGGCCATTTCCTCTCGTCCTGTCGCTTGTTACTTGGGAGAAGAGACTGACACCCTCCTCACTCCTCCTTTCAGGTAATTGTAGAGAGCGATCAGGTCTCCCCTCAGCCTCTTCTTCTCTAGACTAAACAGCCCCAGTTCCCTCAGTTGCTCCCCATGAGATTTCTTTTCCAGTCCCTTCACCGGTTTTGCTGCCCTTCTCTGGACACGCTCCAGCAGCTCAATGACCTTCTTATATTGAGGGGCCCAAAACTGGACACAGCACTCGAGGTGAGGCCTCACCAGAGCCAAGTACAGGGGGACTATCACTTCCCTACTCCTGCTGGCCATGCCATTCCTGATGCAAACTTAAAACAACTTAATGATGTCAAGTTTTCTGATGCAAACTTAGAAAAATTTCGCTCTTACACAATCCCAAAATGCCCTTCCCCTTCAGGTTGTGACCCCTGTCAAGCTATATGGTGACCCAAACAGCCTCTCCCATGGGTGTCCCCCCCATTCCTGGAGGCTGACCTTCTCTTGGGGTGATTCAGGTCAGGGCTTCTGTCTCCTAGGGGTTATTTGGGCTCCTCCAGCTGCCGTAGTGCCTCCAGGGTCCCAGTGTGCTGCAGACGATGGGCTTGGGGGGAGCGAGACAGGAGATGATTTGGGTCTCCCTGTGCTCCTTTGGGTGCGTGCAGGGTGGGATCTTATCACAAAACCTAACACCAGGTAGCTGGATAGAGCAAGTTCAGTGAAGCAACTTCTTTTTAATGTTTCTTGACATTAACAGCTCCATTTCTCAATTAGAATGGAAATTAAAGTTGATTACGTGTGTCCACAGGGTGACACTGTACTTTTGACCAGTAACTGTAAAGTAAATGGGAAAGGTCACTATAAATAGTATTTTAGTTTAATTATTCCTAGAAGACCACAGTGACTCACTGCAGGGTTTTTTGTTGTTATTGTTCGTACAACTAGCAAGCAATGTTTAAAATTCTTATTCTATGTATTTATAAATGGACAGATTTGGATGACATGACTGTTTTTTTCAACAACGCTTTCTGTAAATACAGAAAAGTTACTGTGCGTGTTTCTTTAGTAGCATTTCCACGTACTTAGCTCAGAAGACTTTCTTATTTTGGTTTCAGTAAATATTGCAAGCTTAATCCTGCCTATAAAACAACTTCCGTCTTTGCGTGCGATCTCTGACAGAAACTGCATTCTGAGATGAGATCTACAGATGATGACATTTGAAGAAAATAGTGTATTTGCTTAGATAATATTGATGCTTTTATAGGGTCGTTAATAAAGATCTGCCAGAGCTAATGAAAACTGTTCAGAGGGTACAAAGCAGAAGTGTTTAGTGTTAACTTTAGTTTTATATTTGCTAGTTAGGCCACACTTGTTTCCTCCAAGGAAAACAGGACTGATTATTTTTGCTAATTAGAAATACATCACTGGTCTGAATCACATCTGTAATTAGTACCAAGATTTTAAGTAGATGTCGGAGATTTTTTTTTGAGTATGATTTGCATTGTTAATTTACTATACATGCGTACGTGTGTGTATCTGCAGATTTAATGAACAAAAGGAGCAGCTGGTTGTTTTTCAAAGCGATCAGTTAAAGGTGTTTCGTAGTCTGATGTTACTGTTCCTTCTGCTCGGGGCTGGATTTGCTGCTTCTGGACAGCTTGAGTTTGTCACCAGAAAGTAAGTGGGGTTGGGCAACCAGAAGATAAACCCATACATTGCTCCTGTCATCCACTCCACCCGGTAATTCACTCCACAGAAGTGCTGGTGAAAATAGCACTCCTTAGGTTTGCTCAGTTGGTTTCCGAGACAAATAGAGAAAAAAATGCTGAAGGGAGGGAATGATTTTGAGGGAAGGCTTGCAGCGAAGCAGGCCTGGAAGATGGAAGAGCTGGGTTGGAACGTGGCTTGTGTTCCCCTGCTGCGTCCAAAATGAACCACTGAATAGGTGCAAATGTAGATGGCAGGATAAAAATGGAAACTATTCAAACCAAAAGCAATTAACTTGTATACAGATGGCTTTCTGGCATTCACAGCTGCATAGATTTTGGTTGTGTACTTTTTTAGATGTGCCGCAGAAGGTTAAAGCCTCTCCATGTCCATCTCCAGCTGTTCATGCACATAAAATAGATAAGGAAATGAAGCCAAGTGAGCACTGTGTATAGCGTCAGACTTGCTTGCAGAGATAGGCATCTCAAACATTAGTGCAACATCCTGTCCTGTCAAATGGCCCTTGTATCGGTCTTTTATGAGAAGAAATTACATATTTTACATCAAAGGAGTCACTCCAATTTCATAAAAATGAAATATGAGGAGCTGCTAAGTATATGTCATATCTCTAGGATAAAGCCTAGGGCTGAGAATCCTGAACAGAAGTGGAGGATTGCTGAACGCATGAAACATGAGTTCTTCAAGCAGCTTCGGTATATCCTGGTGACTGTGTCTCTGGAAAGCCTAAGATTTAAGCTGTTTGACATAAGAGAAAGTATGCTGTTCATGTGCTCTGATCCTTTATATCGCAATGCAAGCAATCAACTTTCCAAAAAACTTGTTAAGCCATGCTTTAAAAAAAACAAAATCATTTTGAGTTAACATGCAATCTACATTGATTTGTGTTTTCATGTAGAATATTATAAATACTGGTTTAGGAAGGTGGAAGCCTGCTTTTTAGTCATGCATTTCTTCACCTTTATAAAAAAAAATATTAAAAAAGATGTCTGAAATACCTTGTTAAGATGGTCAAAATGTTTAGGCCAGGCTTTACAAAATTGTTGTGTAGGATACCTCTCTGAATATTTCAAGCTTGTACAAGACCACCATTGCAATAACCAACTACCACCCCATGTGCAGGTATTGGTCCTGAGCTGTCACCACTAACAGAGAAACTGCTCAAGAGGAGCAGTTGCAGCCCTGGTGTAGAGTTTTCTGAATTTTGTTTCTCAGTTTCTTTCTTGTGACACTGTTAACTCCAATGATTTGTCTGTAGCTTCAGGATTATTTTTTTTTTGAGTGAAAAACTCATTTGTCTGTTTTACTTGTGGTCCAACTTCCTGCAGAAAAGCACTGTGGCCACGACCTAGTGAAACCTGTTTGGCCTGCAGACCTGTCGGAGTGCCACTCAAACGGCTCCAGTCTTTCCTTATCATATCATAGAATCATAGAATCTTAGAATGGCTTGGGTTGGAAGGGACCTTAAAAGATCATCTGGTTCCAACCCCCCTGCCATAGGCAGGAATGCCACCCACTAGATCAGGTTGGCCGGGGACCCATCCAACCTGAACTGGGCGACCTGTTCCAGTGCCTCACCAACCTCATGGTGAAGCATTTCCTCCTAACCTCTTATCTAAGTCTATCCTCTTAGTTTAAAGCCATTTCCTCTTGTCCTATCATTATCTACCCATTTAAAGAGTCCCTCTCCATCCATTTTATAAGACCCCTTTAAGTATTGAAAGGCCGCAATTAGGTCTCCCTTGAGCCTTCTCCAGGCTGAACATCCCCAGCTCTCTCAGCCTTTCTTCATAGGAGATGTGCTCCAGCCCTCTGATGGTCTTTGTGGCCATCCTCTGGACTCGCTCTAACAGGTCCACATCTTTCTTGTGCTGTGGGCCCCAGAGCTGGACGCAGTACTCCAGATGGGGTCTCACAAGGGCAGAGTAGAGGGGCAGAATCACGTCCCTTGACCTGCTGGCCACGCCGCTTTTGATGCAGCCCAGGACATGGTTGGTCTTCTGGGCTGCCAGCACACAGTGCTGGATCACGTCAAGCCTTTCATCCACTAAAATCCCCAAGTCTCTCTCCACAGGGCCTCTCTCAATGCCTTCTTCTCCCAGTCTGTACTCATGTCTGGGATTGCCCCGACCCACTTGCAGCACCCTGCACTTGGACTTGTTGAACCTCATTTGGTTCACATGGGCCCACTTCTCAAGCCTGTCCAGATCCCTCTGAATGGTATCATGTACAGTATGAATCTGTATATGGATTGCTCTTAATCTCTGCTGGCTCCTGCTGCGTTTGCACAGCAGTGAGTCTGCAGTTGTAGGAGCCATGTGTTTTTTCTCCCTACTTATTTCTTATCAAGTTTCCTTTCCGTGAGTAGATACTTGGGAAGGGATGTCAGGAGTCCAGCAGGTATTCTGTTGTGAAAGGTGGGACCTACTCTTTCAGAGGGGAATTTTCTAGGAGATGAAGGGGTCCATTCTGCCATTTCTGGAGGAATGTTGCATTTGTTTACTTGTCACTAATAAGGCTTCTCTATTTAATGTTCTCTGGGGTATGTGTTTCTCCCTTGATCCACTTGAAGCGCTTTCTCATGGTTAATGATCTGAATTTGCCAAGCACACTGACTCATTTCAGTGCTGTTTTTCATTATGTAAGCTATTAACAGGTCACTGCTCAGATGCTGGAAAATCTGTTTCAGGCTAATAGTGAGGTGCACAAGTGCCTCTCCATGGTATATTTGCTACCTGTGCACACGTGTTCTGGCTTGATAGTTGGTCGAAAATCCCACGGCAATATGGGATGGAGCGTCTGTGCCATTAGCAGTCAGTTCCTAATCAGCCTTTCATTAACACATGCAACACTTCACCTTTTCTAGGATTTTTGCACAACGTGACTGAAGGAGGGTGAGAGGAAACACGCTGATGTGCAGAGGAGGGTGTTGATAAGTAAGGAAATAAAGTTCTTCCCAGGAGAAATAGCGTTCTTGCAGTAGAGGAGGTAATAACACAGGATAAGGAACTGTCTTGGAGATGCTTATGAAAATCTGGCGCTCTGGCATAGAATCATAGAATCATAGAGTATTTTCCCTCAAAGTCAGTAACAAGGCTGTGGAGGAATCGGAATTTATGAAGGCAATTCAGAAGAGAAGTAGTTGGTCACAGGAAAGGCTTGAAGAAAACGTGGAGGGGGTTATTTCAGGTCCCAAGTTTTAACAACTCAAAATTACCCTGTTGCAGCAGACAGTACTTACTACAGGAGCAGAGCCTCCTGTTGCCTTTGGTACGTTCGGGTAATGTCCTTTTGCTTACAGATGGTTTCCTTCACATGCACACAGAGATTTTTAGTGTTTCCTTCAGTGTACAGACAAATCTTTTGCGAATGGATGAATGAAAATTAAGAGATGAGTCCAAGCTTGGATTTTATTTCTGAACTTCACCCATTTTCCAGGAGGAGAAGGCAGGATCACATTTCCCTGATGTGGCAGAACTTCTGGAAGAAAAGAGTTCAAGATTGTTTTCTTTTTATACACTGTTTCTATGGCTAAAACCAATTTTTTATCTTCCCCCCCCCCAGTGATATCTGAAAATCCTTTTGGGGACCAAACAGGAGAGCAAAGAGACAAAAAGCCACAAACAACCCACCACTTGCACCTCATTCATTTTGGAGAAAGGTCTAAATTAGGCTTCTCCTAACTAGGACAATCCTAGGAAGAGCTTTCATCTATGCTAAGATTCACAGCCCAATGGGCAGAGCTGGAGATCTTGGATGTCAGTGCCTTTCGTTACCAGGAAGAAAACGAAAAAGACAGTCTTTGGATGCGCTTGCACAGGAAAGAAATATTACAGTTATTGTGTGTGCTGAGGTCTGAAAAATCTTTTCAGCATAAAGCATTGCAGAGACAGTTTCCCAACAAGGAAGAAGGGGCACTGAAGGATTTATTGTGTTGCGGTATTTATTATGTAAGAGGTATTTGCATGGTAAAGAGAGAATGCAGATTTTGTTCAGAATAAAGAGGACAGGATGAATGATGTTAATGAAAAGCTGACTGATGGAAGCAGGAGTTTGTCTACCACGCCACTCATATTTTCTGAACCCCAGCAATCATTTTATGGACATCTGAGTTAAATGATGAGTAGGTTAATCCTTTGGCATGCTAAATTTGTGTGGAGAGCCTGCTGTGCCAAGATGGAGGTGGGATGAATCTAGATCTGATCCTACAGATGTTAGTTAGGTGCCTGTACTCCCCAGGCAGCCGAGAGAGTGACTTCAGAGGGTGATTCAGCCCATCTATGTTTTGCATTGCATTTTGGCATTACCTGTCTCTCCCCACACTGTATGTAAACGTGAAACAGCAACAGCTTAGATTGACTCCATCCACCCATAGGTCCTTAACTGGCCACCTCAGTCAGCAGTTCAGTTGCCATAAGCTCCTTGTTTTGCTCCACTGAATATAGGGGGGAACCTAGACAAGGGGTGGATGGTGGTTTAGATGCCACTCTGTTCTTCTTGAAATACGAGAAACATCATGATTAATCGGTGGTACTCTTGACAGCTGGGATTGTTCTGTTTATTTCAGTTCTTGTTCTAAGAATAAGACTGTTAATAAATGCTATCCCAAGTAGAGGCATGTGTATTGCAGATTTTTTTTGTTATCTGATTCGGCTTCTCCACATCCTCGTTTTGTGACTAAGTCGAACCCACAGTCTGCCGAATGTCTGCCAGGATAAGAACCCACCTGCCAGACTCGATGCCGTTAATCATTTCCCTGTTTTGTTTATTTCAGCTAACATCTCTGAATATCATCTAGCAGGTCCTGACAAGACCTTCTAGGGTAGATTCAGTGTCCTGATTTCTCTTTGACATCTACTAGTGTTGTGTTGGTGGCCATAATTGGTAAGGCACAGCATCCCAAGAAGTTCTCTATGGCATTGCCACAGCTCGAGATTGGTTTGAGCCCTGTTTGTAACAGGTACAAATTTGTTATACGGATTTGACTCTGCAGGGGTCTGGGGCTTGTAAGCCACACGTTCCGAATGACACCTTGAACTCAGAGACTTGTGAAAAGCCAAGATTATGTGCCCTCACTTGAAGCCTAGCAATCAAGCCGACGGTGTAGATATTGCCTCGTGATACAGTATTATCAATTAACCACCTGTCAGGGATTTTCTGTGACTCCAAGAGGTAATGGCTGGCTGACTGCTGCTTTCTAGGTAGTCCCTCATAATATGGTCCTATGCCCTCTGTCTTAGGGAAACTCTAATCCTTGACACTGCAAATGATTTGTGTTCATTCTCATTATGTGATGTGTGCCTGTGAGATGAGTCAGCTGCACAACTCGTCATGACCAAGACAGCTGAAATTATGCTGTGCTACAGAAGACACTGATTTAGTCACTATTATTGTTTTCTGAAATATATAGGAAGTCAACCATATGTTACTTATTTTTCTTCAGAGCAGCCCCATTAAAATTTAAACTGGTGTTATTAGTGGCTAGAAAATCTCTTTCAGTCATGTGAAAATGCTGTGTAAGCAGCAGACCTCATGATCCCTGATGCTTGGGATGTAAATCCTTCAAGAGCTCGTATGCAAGAGTGTGTCCCCTTCTTTCCTAAGTGAAAGATGGGACTCTTTAGTCTTCCATATTTATGATTAGTCTTGATTAGTTACACGTATTTTGCATTTCACAGTTTCTGGGCAGCCTTTACCTGAACCTGGTAAACCTGGGTTTCCCTTTACCTGAACCCATAGAGGAATCTAATGCAGGAGGACCATAATATGATATTTTAAGATTGCAATGGAGATGCTGGTTAAAGAACCTAGCCTTCACTCCTGATGAACTTGTGAGGTCTGTGGCTCTAAACCCCAATTTTCTGAATTACACAATCTGCACAGTGCTTTAAATAGTTAGTTCTCTGTGTTTTAGGGAGGCTTAAGCTGAAAAATCCAGCCCACCTGGGAGCTGAAGAAAAACTGGAAAGATTTTCTTCTCACAAATGTTGAATGGTTTCATGTGCAGAAAGGGAGTATTATCTAACTGATTGGGATAATTTCAAAATATTATATGCCTGCACTTTGTGAATAAATTTGACAATTTGGGGCTTAATTGGGTAATGCAATTGCACTCACAGACACTTCAACATTGTGGCATCAATTAATGCACGTAAACTTGCTGGATTTTTGTGTATAGTTATACTACATTTAAGAATCTCATTTGTGATGAATTAGTCTCCTTTTCTTCTAATTCAGAATGCCAAGCAGATTTTGATATCTTTTTATAAGTGTTTCTGGTTTTAAAAAGCCCTGTAATTGTTACATTCGCTCAGCGTAATGTTACGCAGTGGAGGGGCAGCCCAGGAGCGTTTTGACTTTGCAGGGATCTGAGTGTGTCACCTGCTAGACATAAAAAGCCTTAGTCCCTAAAAACTCTTGGGACATGCTGCAGAAATATGTGAATATTTTCTAAAGATGATTGTCTCCTTATACTCCCTTTTGCCTCCCTCATCCCCAAAATTCAAAAGCATCCAAAAAAAAAACTTGGAAGAGCCCTCAGGACAGTAGCTTAAAATATTGTCTCAAAACAAAACAAGAGAGGTGCCATGGATACCAATCTAAGCTTACAAATAAAGATTCAGACCACCAGATTAGAAGATTTTAACAATAAGGAAAGCTTTTTTCCCCAACCTTCATGCATTTTAATTTCCCATGACTTCTCTCACTGTTCGTATAAGGGAGTGGGAAATAATTTGATGTTGAAAAGTACACCTTTAATTCAGAGCCTTCTCTACTTTCTCCAGCTGAGATGGTTTCCTTTTGCTTATCCTAAACCAAGGACAGCTGCTCCATGCTTCTTATCGCTGTCCTGCTTCTTCCCTCCTATTTCACCTCCTGGTCCCCTGTAGTCCGTGCTGAAGTGGGACTGTTGAATGCTAATGTGCAAAATCCCAAGTCCCAAAATGCTTTGCCTAGCTTTCAAGTTATTCATTTCAGTTGAAGAAAAATGTATGAATTTTTGCAGTTTCTTTCAGTTTTCCATTATCTTTTCAATAATAACTTGATTTTGTAGCAGGACTTCATATCAGTTTTGGTTTCCTAAAAGTGAGCACACTGAATTAAATGACCCCCCAAATTTGTGGTACCTAATGCTGAGTACATGATACTAAACTAGAGCCAAATTACTCTTAATAGAGAAAACTCTGGCTTGCTATGAGAGACAGCCAGAAATAAAGGGACTGAAAACAGGTCTATCCCCCTGCACATGTTCTCCTTGGGATAGTCTTTTCCTTTGGTCATTCTTTCGAGCCTGCAGCTCTCAAGTTTAACCACAGATGCTATGAGATCCTCACCGGAAGATCTCCATGAGCAAAGTCCCTTTCTCTCTGTCACCTCTGGAGCCTGCCTGTGAGTTTGCTGCCCACTCATCTCTGCGGGAACGGCCATCTCTCTCTCCCTTTCCTACCCATTCTCGAGAAACTCCCTGTGTCTCATTGCACTCCATCATTAAATCATCCCTCTCTCCAGATATTTCCATATAAGTGCAGAAACCTGCAGAAGGAAATTACATAGCCTTCATGGCTGTGGCCTGGCCACGGGTCTTCTAACAGAGCAGAGCAAAACTGGACAAAGAAATCAAGTGGTTACTCTGCTGTAAAGCTCTGAAGGTGTTTTCATGTCATAGCATCTTTGCTGTGTTGACAGCCCTGCTAACTGCTGGAGAAAGCCATCCTTCAAGTTGAGCTTTATGTAGTACTAGTTACAACAGAAATACAGTATTTTGTCTCCTTTTTTTTTCCATAAGTATTTCAACGTTGTAAACCAGTGAAAAATTATAGCAAGGTTAGCTTTCGACTAAAATACCATCATTAGAAATAGCTGTCTGACTTAAGTATAATGCAATCAATTTCCTAGTGAGAAATTTCTAAAAATAATTAAAAAAATATTTCTTCACTTCTTCCTTGATCTGTCCCTCTGTGTGGAAAATGCTTTAATCAGCTTTTCCATTCCTCTGTCTCATCATTCCCTGTTTTTGGTATTTGTTTTTTGTTTCATCTTTGCTTAGACATTAAGCGGAACAGAAGCCCAAGGGCAGCAGCAGGGACTTTGTTGCTGGGTTTGCGTACAGAGCTCTGCTCAGGTTGCCCAGAAGACTGCAGGATAAAAGGAGCTTCTCACATCTTTAGGGCTTTCTGGTTGGCGGTGCCTTCTGCCTCGTAGTCATTCTAGAGGTGATAAAATTCTGTTTCAAGTGGGCTTCTTCCCCATCTGGTCCTTTCCCTACGCCTGCCCGCTGTCCCTGTTGGGTACCGCACCCCTGCGGTCCGTAGACCTGCCTCTTGGCCCCCAGTGCCTTCCTGCTGATTATCTTCCACCCTTTACAGCGTCTCAGGCCACTCTTTGAACACCGTCCCGCAGCAATGCACATCCAACCCCTTTGAACTGTAACGCGGCAGCCGGTATTCCTCTGGGCGTACATTCAGACCAATTAAAAGCGGTGGGTTGCTTTTACTAAGGCAAGCTCAGTTTCAAGTGCAGGTAGGCTGCAGGGACACAGCTGCCACTTTATTGTCTCAGCTCCATCGCCAGGAGTGGGAAGTAGCAGCTGCATCAGTTAAAGGGTAATTCATGTTTTATGTCTCGTATTACCTTAAGACAGGACAGAAGGAAAAAAAAAAATCTCAAATGTATAAGCATTTAGAAGGATTGTATGTGGTAAAATTCTAATATTTGCTTTCTCTTAACTCCTTTGACAGAAGAAAGAAGGTAGGAAAATAGTAATTTGGGTTCTGATTTGGAAAGTTCACTGGAGAAGGGGAAGAAATCAAGGAGAAATTACGTGAATAATTCAGAATCAGTGGTGTAAGCTATGAGCTGTTGATCACTGTTTTGTTATGCAAGCATAGATTTCCATTAATATTCCTTCTTTTGAAAAACAGAAATCCTGTCTCTGCTGTTGTATGCTTAATTGAGCACTTCAGGCAAAAAAACACCCACAACAGCAACAAAAAACCCAAACAAAAAAACCCCAAACCACCAACTAAAAAAACCCTATGGTGTGCAGATCTATTTTTCAGATGACGATGTTCATTTAAAATGTTTTTTAGAAAAGTTGTCCCCTGCTATACATCCTCAATGCATTCTCTGAACTCTCAGACCTCTGCATGAAGCGGGTACAAGAGATTTAGTCAGCATTCTGAAGAAGAGGAGGCTCAGGGCAGACCTTATTGCCCTCTACAACTACCTGAAAGGGAGTTGTGGTGAGCTGGGGGTCGGCCTCTTCTCCCAGATAACTGGTGACAGGACAAGGGGGAATGGCCGCAAGTTGCGCCAGGGAAGGTTCAGGTTGGAGATGAGGAGAAATTTCTTCTCGGAAAGGGTGGTCGGGCATTGGAACGGGTTGCCCAGGGAGGTGGTGGAGTCACTGTCCCTGCGGGTGTTTAAGGAAAGGTTAGACGCAGTACTGAAGGACATGATTTAGTGGTTAATAGGTGGTGGGCGGACGGTTGGACTGGATGATCCTTGAGGTCTCTTCCAACCTTAATGATTCTAGTCTAGTCTAGTCTAGTCTAGTCTATTACAGAGTGAGGCTGCTGGGGGAAGAGTGGAGTTGCAATGGGTTGTAGAAAGCTTGTGTTATACTTGAAAGCACTTTCTTCAGAAAATATAATATATATGTATAGTTGAGACCGTCTAGTATTCCCTGGAGAGGAAGCCCAAATCCTCAATTAAATTGAATAGTCATTCTTTAAGAAGACTTAAGTTATTTGTGGCTTAAGGGTAACAGAAAACATGGAGTATAGTAACACAGACTCTCAACCAGATTTTTTAGCTATAAAATGTCAAAGCCTCTTCAAAATTTAAGAGTAAACTATTGCACAACTTTAAAAATTAGTATCATAACTTTAGGAAAACATTGTTACCCGACTTGTAGATCAACATGTGGCAAGATTATTTCAGTGGAAATACACATCTAGAGGCTATTTATTTTTTGTGATTTGTTTAACACCACTTGGCATCTGAGATCAAGAAGGCTTAAACCAATTATGAGTAGCTGGTGCAGGAAAAATCACGATTGATACATTTACAACATGGGGTCGATTCTTCTGGTAATGTTATTTTATTAATGAGTGGAGCAAGGGGGAGAAGGGGACATCAGGCGTATGACTTCATAGCACCGAATTAACACAGTACTCCGACCACATACAGATGTTTCCTCCCTCAGTGCAATCAGTGCAGGACGCACTGATTGCAGCATGCAGACCTCAGAGAAAAGACGGCTGTGCGGTTGTTGCTAAGCCTATTTCCCTCTTCCTTTTGGCTTATTGGATTATTTTATGCGGTGGAATGACAGGAATTTAAAAATGAAAAAGTGCCGTTGAGTCATCTAGTCCATCTTGCAGCTAATGCAGGATTGTTCTCTGTGGATCTTTGTCCAGTTGGCTTTAGATGTGATTGGACTTCAGCCAATTTCCTCTGGAAGATTATTCTACAATAGAATACACTTCATTATTAGGAATTTTTCCCTGTCAGCCTAAATTTTACTTTGCTCAGTATAATCACATTACTCTTAGCTATAGTTTCCTGAAAATCCCCATTAAAAAAATCCTTAGTGCATGCATCCTTCCAGAGCTTGTAGATAATTATCATATTTCTCTTTCAACAGTGGCTTTAGTCAAGCTATACATATTTAGTTATTTTAATATTTTCTCATAAATCAGCCTTCTTAGATTAATGATGACTTTTATTGCTGCTATCATTGAGGCAAATCTCAAATTCTTCTACTTAAAATTCAACAAAAAAAGGCTGGATTGAATAAAAACTTACAGATTAGATCGTGGTGTCATTGAAAACCCATCCTTTGAACCCCTATTTGTGACTTCAGATCTGTCTGAATACCAGCTCTCCTGAGGCAGACTTCAGCAGTAAAATTTGTCCCAACTACCTTATCTATAGCCCAAGTGCCTACATCAAAGCTACTCCCCCTAGATTCCTGATTTTATGATCATTGGAACCAGTGGGTCCCATTGTTGGATGCAATTCATCTAAGCTATTTTATCTATCCACATTAGGACAAGAGGAATTGAGCCCTAGGGGAACCTATTTCTCTCTTCCAGTTAAGGGTAGCCCAGAGTGATGAGCTCAAATATTGACATCTGCAGCTGGTGAGACAAATTCCCCTTAGGTGCTGAAGTGTCAGAGATCGGTACAGAGCAGCTGTGCCGGAGGGCCACCTGATTTACATCGATCAGTCCCTCTGTCCTGGACCTCAGACTTCCTTGGGTATTTAAAGGTAGGGTCAGCTGAATTTTCAGACCTCATGGTTCAAGAAGTGAGAAATCTTGGTTCTCTCCATGGCAATGTCACCACAGCTTGGAGACAGCAGCGAGGTGCTTTGGCACTCAGAGAGGCTTGATGCATCGTGTGTCCTGAGACCACTCCTGAAACATTTGAATGGCATTGAATTCAAGATCACAGAAGTGTGATGGATACACTGAAAAAGAAGGAAGTGGATAAAAGGATCTTTTGCATGGACATAGGATTACAGAATCATAGAATATCTCAAACTGGAAAGGACCCATCAGGACATCCAGCAGGGAGTCCAACTCCCTGCTCCTCGCAGGGCTACCTAAAACTAAACCGCATGACTAAGAGCGTCATCCATACGCTCCTTGAACTCTGACAGGCTTGGTGCCGTGACCACTTCCCTGGGAAGCCAGTTCCAGTGACTGACCACCCTCTCGGTGAAGAACCTTTTCCTAATGTTCAGTCTGAACTGAAGCGGCTGCAGCATTTACCTAGTGAGTAGGAGGTCTAGATGCCAGACACATTCATTTTCAGGTCTCTCAAGGCTGGAGGAAGTCTATGGTCAAGGTCTTTCACTTTCCAATGCCTCTAAAAGGATGGCTTTTACATGACAGATCCCTACTGCTTTCCTCTCCTGTATTTGGTATTTGTTCTCCACTGACAGGCAGCTTAGCGCTCACAATCCTCACTGCAGCCCTAGGCAGGTGCCGGCTCAGATGCACTTCTTGCCTCGTGGCTAGCCATAGGTTATAGTTTGCTCTCCATGCAGGTATAATCATTCCTGGTTTATACTGTATTAACTAGGAAAAGAAATCAGCATCTGCCTTTTGTTCATTAGTAAAACCCAAGTAAAATATGTTTTCCCAGCAGATGGGTACCTTTTTTCAGGCTTTCTGACAAAACATGTTAAGCCTCTATTCTCTTAATTCATATATAAGATCCAGGAAAAAACTCTGTTCTAAACACCTTTGGAGGGCAAACACCAGGGAGGGAGGAGAGCTGTTGTAATTGAAGGATAATATCAGCACAAGATAATATGTTTATTAATTAGTCCTGAATGAATTTAGACTGAAAATTAGAAGAAATTTTTCAGACATCCCAAGAGGTGAAATTCTGGAATAAACTCCAAATGCTTGAGTAGAAAACTGAAATAACTTGAAGACAGAATTTGGTAAATTTAGGGAAGGTTTTGTGAGAATGCATAGAGGCGTTTACAGAGGTGTTCATGGTTTTACCCCAGCCATTGGCTGGGCACCATGTAGACGCTCGCTCAGTCCCCCTCATCGGAAAGGGGGAGAGAATCAGAAGAGCGAAAGTGAGAAAACTTGTGGGTTCAGGTACAAGAGTTTAATCAGTGAAGCAAAAGCCGCGTGCACAAGCAAAGGAAAACAAGGAATTCATTCCCCACTCCCCACGGCAGGCAGGGGTTCAGCCATCCCCAGGGCAGCAGGGCTCCGTCACACGTAATGGGTACTTGGGAAGACAAACACCATCACTCTGAACGCCGCTGCCCCCCCCTTCTTCTCCCCCCCAAGGCCCTTATAAACCGAGCATGACGTCATATGGTATGGAATGTCCCTTTGGTCAGTTGGGGTCAGCTGCCCTGTCTGTCCCCTCCCAACTCCCCGCACACCCCCAGACATCCCGCCGGCGGGGTGGTGCGAGAAGCAGCAAAGGCCTTGGCTCTGTGTGAGCATCGCTCAGCAACAGCAAAAACATCTCTGCGTTATCAGCGCTGCTTCCAGCACAAACCCAAAACACAGCCCCATAACTCTGTCTCAGCTGAAACCAGGACAAGAGGTTAAAAAAATAAGCATGCAATATGAAGGCACAGTGTTACCAGAGGGCTAGAAAAGAAACTGACCGCTGCTCATGTGTTTGTACTGTCACCTATTTGATGTTTAAGCTAGCAGTTGTTGGATTCTGCTGTTTGCTAACAGATGCCAGAAGGTCCCAGTCTGAGAGGTCAGTGTCAGAAATTCCTTGCTGTTGCCAGACCCTTGGAGCTGGGGATGTTAGCTGCCTTCTCAAAAAACATTTGAGACATCAGTCTTGGTCTTTGTTGGTGGTGTTAGGGAGGGATTGCATATGTCTGTGTGGAACAGATCTTGTATGATCCTCGTGGACAAAGCGAGATCAGAAAACAAGACCTGCTTTGTCCTTCTGAGTGGTAGATTCCTTCAGTACCACAGCCCAAGCACTGTACCCAGACTTTTCCCAGCCGAAGCCGGTGCTGAAAGCTTGCCAGGCAAGGGGGATCTGCTCCTAATTCACAGTAACTGGAACAAAATGCAGCTATCCTCATCATTCATACAGACACGCAACCCTCGGAGACTACAGGCTTGCCACAGCATACGATGCTTCATCTTGACGCTAGCAGACAAGTATAGGGTTGTCTGTTTGGACATTTGACTTTGAATCATCATCATACTGGAGATGAGAAGGACTTGAAGGAGTATGTGTTGGGCAGGTATTTTTAGATACCTTTCCTTAAAATTGCTCTGCTTTCCTAATACGGTTTTATCGTCACTGTGGTGAACTACTTCTGCCACTAGCCAGTCTGCTAATAATCCTTATCTTGATCAGCTATTCCTCATTATTTCTGACTTTTCAGAGAATGACATTTTGGTGCCTGTCCTCCGCTTTTAGCAGGAGACATGACTGACTGCTTAGAAAGGCTTCCTACACTCCTCTCAAGTTGTTTGATCCTGCTCCTCTTTGCAGCTCCAGCTTCCGTATTTTATTCTGAGACAAGAGGGAACTTTGGCCTTTTTTTCTGTATTGGTAAAAATAATGTCAGCAAACACTTGTGAATTGCAGCTGACCCTTGTTAAAATAGGTGTTCATTTCAAGGAGAACATGATGGTCCTCATGTTTCTTCTATGGATTTTTTTGACCCACCTCTGATTTCTGAGGCTGGACTTTATTGGTGGCTAGTTCTGAATGGTTCGTCTTTATGCAGGGATGAGGTATCGTAACCTTCAGGTATTGTGGTGCTAGATGTTATTTGAGGGTCTTCCAGGACAACTGAAGGTCGTGGGCAGGCTGAACTTACCCATGATGTCCTCAATAAGTCTTACTCTGGAAAAATACTATCTATATTCAGCTTACCAGAAGCCCTTTTTACATTCCTTGTGATTATCTGAACAGGGTTTCCCCAGCAGTTCTCAGTGTAGTTAAAGAAGGGCAGCGTTAGAGATGTATTGCATCTGTTGCATTCAGCCACTGACCCCATCTTTCACTGGGATGAAATAGTGCTGCTTAGTGCTTCTGCCTTTCTTTTAAAAGAAAAAAGAGAAGTATGTATTTCCTTACAGAATTTCTGTTCCAGGCTCTAGGCTATAACGACGGCAGCACATTTCTGTGTATCTCAGACCCTCTGCAGAGATGCAGCAAGGTAGCTTAGGCCCTGCGTGGTCAAACCAAAAGCCATGGCCGTGTTGTGTGCCTCTTCTGCCCGTGTCGGGGCGGGTGAGGACGCTTTCCCTTCAGAAGTGCCTGCCACAGTAAAGGTGCTCAATACTTTGTACTTTCACAGACATATTTTGAATCGAGAGCCTTTGCACCTTGGACACTACTTCTGAGACAGTTTGGAGGAGTGAGTCCTTTCTCCCTCACAGGTCAGGGAAAGAGGGCATTTTCAGCCGTTAGAAATTAACTTTCTTTGAGTAGAAAAAGGTCTGCGTTCTTATAAAGCTCCTCAACTTTTTTTTTTTTTTTTTTTTTAACAGGAAACATGGATTTGTACTAGCTTGCTAAGAAGCTAATCAAAGAAAGGATTTCACTTTCTAGTCTGCTTCACTGTCAGTTCAGGATAGTCCCAGGTCCGTTTGCTGTTATTGATCACGCTGCTGTCCAGTGTTGGTATTTGGTCCGTAACAGTGATGGGTGAATACCCTCACTGCGGTGGGTGGCAGGAATCCGCTAGCAGGTAGGGATGTGGGACTGGGTGGGCTGGCTCTGCTTCCCACCTATTTTGTTAAAGCAGTGCGCCCTGACTTTAAACACTGATGTCCCCTGATGGGGAAAAAAAATACCCAAAGTAGCAAGTTAAAAAGAATGTTTTACTGCATTATCTTGTAGCACACTCCATTGCACACAGCGTGACTGTAATTTTGTCAATGATGGTGTGCAGGTTAATATACTTTATTGAAGCTGTTTTATTAGACTGAAACTGAAATCTGTACAGGAGGCTTTCTTTTTTTTTACCCTGAAATCTATTAGATGTTGCATCTTAGGGGAGCTGTAAGAAGATTGACTCCCAAGAATAATCTTTTCCTCCTTGTTTCAGGGAAAAGTTAGAATGTTTAATTTTACTGATGGTAATTAGTATAATTTTATATGGGTTCAGGAGGTAAGAGAGGAGGTGTGAGATGGAACTTCCTTAATTTGGCTTTATTAACTACGTCAACTGTGAATCTGTTGGCCTCGATGTACAGTCGAAAGGGGAGACATTTTTCTGTACTTTACATTTATGCTAAATAGAACAAATTTAAAATAGGGATGGTAAAGATGGAACCTGAAGGAGTTACTCTGAGAAATGAGGTATAATAAAGAAAGGCTTGCCATGTTCATTTATTCCCAGATTTCAGTCTTTGACTGAATGCAAAGCTGGAGAACCCAGCATCTTGCTGATCTGAATACAAAAAAAGGTATAAAAATAAGAACAGCCTGCTTTGTTAACTATTGGTAACTGACCTTTAAAAGTGATACGGAGTATTAAAGGTATCACCCCTTAATTGTCAGTGATACAAACCCAGTTCTAGGAAAATGTTATAAACACTCACTCTAATGTATATTCATTTGCAGAGAAATAAAAATGTTTTCCACAGTGCCTGGCACATACTGAATATTCAGTGGAAGGGATTTTACAAGTTAATGCCTTCAAAATGAGAAGATCACAATGCACTTCTGACATGGTGTTTCAACCTGGACTCTTATTTTATAGTTCAGGTAATTTTTCATGCAGAAACTGCAGTCCCGTGATGCAGAGATTTGAGAGTCTGTACTGAGTGCTGCCCAACTTAGTCGTTTTACCTAAGGCACTGAGCAAAACTTGTGTCTAACTTTCATAATAATAGCAATTGCTTCTGTAGTAACATGAAACATATAATGGATGATGTAAGATAAGAGCTGAAACTGTTTATTTATTAGGCTATTGTTTTGGGGAGGGTGAAAATTTTTCTGGTAAGACTATCAGCTAGCATTTACACCCTACTCACACCAGGGATTTTTCTCCTAGGATAATGTAACCAAGAACCACCCAAGAAAGTGTTATTTAGAGTACTTTAGGGAGGTTTGTGCATTTTCCTTTTGTGGTCCCAGCATGAAAATTCCTTTGATTTCCTACGAAAACTTGAGTTCTGTAGTATGTGATGTAAACCCTCCAGCTGGAAAGTTGTAGGCCTAATAAAGAGCTTGTAAAAGAACTGTCCAACTGCACCATGGACCTTGTCCATCACAGACTCGAGAGGAGTGTGACTGAAGGGAAGATGAATAGGCCAGACAATTTGTGTTCATAGAATGATAGAATCTTCAAGGTTGGAAAAGACCTCTAGGGTCATCAAGTCCAACCGTTGACCCAATAACACCTTGTCTACTAAACTATGTCCTGAGGTGTTACATCTGCATGCTTTTTCAACACCTCCAGGGACGGTGAACTCCACCACCTCTCTGGGGAGCCTGTTCCAATGCCTGACCACCCTTTCAGTGAAGAAATTTTTGCTGATATCCAATCTAAATCTCCCCTGGAGCTATTTGAGGCCGTATCTGTAGTCTGTGGATGACTAGGGGTGCAGAAGGTGTAAGAGGTGGTTGAAAATTATAAACTATCAAGAATCAGTTTTATGTTAGTATGCACGATGGTCTGAGGGCTTTTTTTTCAAAGGGTGAGTAGCACTTAAAAATAAAGAGTGTAGAAATGGTGATATAATTCATCTCGGCCCCAAGGCATCACTACTGTACCAAGGCTCCTCTGATAGATGTTTTCAGAGAAAAAAAAGGTCTTTAAAAGGAGGTAATCATAGTATTTCACACCTGCCCAGCCTAAATAATAAACCCGAGATCCATAAGCTATGCATCTTCTAGTTTCTGATGTGCTTACTATGCTGTATTCTTTTCCATGCTTTTTTTTTTTTTCAAGTAAAAAATTACAGAAGTTCTATTTATTTTTCCAAAAATTCATAAAGAGTGATTGTGGGTTTTAGCTTCTTTGACAAAACACTGAAAAGGCCTTTTTTTCAAGTAAGAACCTCCAGTTGTCAGGGGGGGAAAAAAGCTCTAGAAAATGTTCATTTTTTCATCGAAAATCATTTTAGCTCATAAGCCATTCTTTCCTTATCTTGATGAAAAGAAAATGATCAGATCTCTAGATCAATAATGCTGAAAACAGCAACAGCAGTGATGATCCTGGATGCATGTTGTTTTCTGATGTGCTTTCATATCTGAGCAGTTCCTCATGCTGTAAATACCAGCCTGACTTATACTCAGCCTTCAACCTCACATCAAGCAACGGCAAAAAAAAAAATAAATTAAAAAAATAGGGGCTGTTTAAATGCAGCAAGACTTCAAAATAACAATTTTTAAAAAATGCCAGCATGTCAAAACATTGAAGGAAAATATTGACGTGTACCAGCGTGCTTCCAGTTTGTCTGTTGCTGAATGCTTTTTCTATTGAATAATCACATCTTCTAGGGTCTGAAGTGGTGGTTCATTGTACGTAATGCATTGCTGTCATGCCACAAGGCACAAAAAAAAAAAGATATTGAAATTATCTGGAGGAAACCAAATCACTTTATTTCAAAGACAAATTAGATTGATCTGTCTTACCATTCTCCATAGATTTCATAAGCACATTACTTGTTGAAGTGGTATCAGGCATTTTATATATTATAGCAATTTGCATACATTCATTAAGCTGTGCTTTGTAAAGCTTTCTGACAGGGGCATTTGATGGATCCTTCCGGGAACTGCATTGTTTCTTTACGTGGATCAGTCTGTTAAATCATGTCTTTGTCCTTCAGTTTGTCAGAATCAGTAAATGAAGCAGATGTTAATAACTGTGGGAGGGTTTGGGGGTTTTTCGCTGTTTGCAGAATATGGGATAACTGTGAAGGGCATGATGTATATGTAAAAGCGACAGCTGGCGTTATTAAAGATAGAAAGTGTGCTACAAGTAAAAACTTTCCCTGGCATCTTTTAGCAAATCTATGAGGTTTTTTGGAACAGTCAGACAGGTGGTCATTTCTAAAATAAACACTGTTAATATGCACAGCAAATCCTGTGCATAGAATCACAGATTCACAGAACGGTTTGCGTTGGAAGGGACCTCAAATATCATCTAGTTCCAACCCCTCTGCCATGGGCAGGGACACCCTCCAATAGACCAGGTTGCCCAAAGCCCCATCCAGCCTGGCCCTGAGCACTTCCAGGGATGGGGCTTCCAGAGCTTCTCTGGGCAACCTGTGCCAGTGCCTCACCACCCTCACAGGGAAGAATTTCTTCCTAATGTCTAATCTAAATCTCCCCTCTTTTAGTTTAAACCCATTACCCCTTGTCCTGTCACTACACTCCCTGATGAACTGCCCCTCTCCATCTTTCCTGTAGGCCCCTTCAGGTACTGGAAGGCTGTGATAAGGTCTCCCTGGAGCTTTCTCCTCTCCAGACTGAACAACCTCAACTCTCTCAGCCTGTCTTCATAGGAGAGGTGCTCTATGTCCATGTCCTTCTTATGTTGGGGGGCCCAACACTGAACGCAGTACTCCAGGTGAGGTCTCATGGTAATGGAGTAGTGGGGCAGAATCACCTCTCTCCACCTGCTGGTCATGCTGCTTTGACACAGCCCAGGTTACGGTTCATGAGGTTCACATGGGCCCACCTCTCAAGCCTGTCAAGGTCCCTCTAGATAGCAGATATCTTTGGCCACAAACATTCTGATACAGAGCTATCTCAGCCATGCAATAATTCATTATTTTTCTCTATAAATATGTCATAAGAAATTCTCTGGTCAACAATCCCTTGAGACGTGTCTGTGAGCAATATATCATGCATTATGGCATTAGCAGAATTTTACACCCAATTGGTGTTCTAAAGGTTACCTTTATGACACAAGTTTTGCTGGACCTGACAGTTTGGCCCCTGGAACCTACTACCCATCATGAAGGTCACTCGATTGAAGATGTTACAGCTGGGGAACAGCATGCATTTAGGTGGTTAATGCACTTCAGCTGATGGGTGGTAGCTCCTGTCCAGATGTGGTAAACATGAGTGCTTGTAGTCAACTGTAGAAGCCTTGCAAGTGAAGATAAAACAGGCAGCTATAAAAGTAGGTAAGAGATGAGGAGGAAAACTAAGAGGGGAAAGCATAGTCCAGGGTATACCTCAAGAGAGGCAGTGGAGGTGGAGGTGCTGACCTCCTCTCTCTGGTTGTTGTTCCAAAAGTGGGATCATTTACCTGGTGTACGGTATGCCAATATACACACAGAGCAGGGGTATTTGATTTATTTCATGTCTGCGCAGAGATGCGTGCTAGGTGGCAATTCCGCAAAGCTAGCACACTACACAGAGAAACTACAATGTATTTATCTTGTTACAGAATTAGAAAAACCTGCCTAAATTTGCGCTAATTGGTCATTAATTACCATATAATCTACTATTGGTCAAGCATATTTAAATTAACATACGTGTGGGGGGGTAATTTTCATAGCCCTATAATTGGGTGGGTGATCACGAACTCTCCCAACCACCTTTCCCTTTCCTCTTGTTATTGCCGATTTTCATTGACTTCAGGCCTTGCTGGCAATCGCTCATCCCTTCTGGGGCAGGATGTTTCCTCTTTATCAGTTTTTCAGCTTTCCTTCAAGGATACTTTTTAGCAAAGCATCCTTTTTATCAGTCTTTCAGCTGTTATTCAAAGGTACAGTCGTTAGCAAAGCAAGGTGGTGCATTTAACCCGAAATTAAACAGCGCCTAAGCACTAACCCAAACACATTTCTGTTCCTGCAAAGTGGGAAATTCTGCTTTATAGATATCATGGTGAACAGCAACAGGACAGGAGGAAATGGAAGGAAGCTGCACCAGGGGAAGTTCAGATTGGACATTAGGAAAAGGTTCTTCCCTGAGAGGGTGATTGGTCGCTGGAACAGGCTCCCCAGGGAAGTGGTCACCCCCGAGCCTGTCAAGAGTTCAAGGAGCATCTGGATGACACTCAGTCATATGCTGTGGTGGTGTGCTCTACGCCCCCACCTTAAGACATAACCACCAGTGGGGGTCACGATGGCTGCATCTGGCTTATGTGGGGCTTTGGGGAATAGATGACAACATGGTAACCAAGGGCTGTCTGCAGCAGTGACCCAGACATGACGTCTTGTTGGTATGCAAACATGACTACAATCATGTTACTCTATAAATAGAGGACAGCCGAGAGCCCAATGAGCTCTCCTGCATGGCAGTGGGTGCATGCCAGGACCTCAAAGTTCCTCCTTGAGGTTGAGAGATTCCTTGCTGCAGCAGATCCTCTGTAAGTGACTAACAGCATGCTAAACTTTGAAAACTTAGCCAAGCGATATAAGGGGTTGATTGAGCATATATAATCCTTTAGACATAAACCCTTGATAATGTCTGGGACGAGAATTTACTCCAGCTGCACCTAGAGTCCTCTCTGAGAAGTTTGGAGAGCAAAGGGGTCCTTTCAGAACCTCATGACTCAGTGTTTAAAGAAAGGTTGGATGTGGTACTTACAGACATGGTTCAGTGGGTAAAAGGTGGTAGGGAGACGGTTGGACTAGATGATCCTTGAGGTCTTGTCCAACCTTAATGATTCTATGATTCTATGATCTTGCTAAACCACTGTTGCATTTACCATTGAACTTTGTTGATTCAGTGTTTTGTATGAATAAAGTATATTGTTGCTTCTCTTACAAATGAAATGCATGACTGCATCTATGACAAATGGTTTAGTTTAGGTAGTTCTGTGAAAAGTAGGGAGTTGGACTTGATGATCCTAATGGGTCCCTTCCAGTGTGAGATATCCTGTGATTCTATGATTCTATGAGGAAAAGGTGTTACAAAGCTAACTGATGAAGAAGGACATGTAGAAAAAATGGAAGACATTACTATCGAAAATAAAGGGTAAAGTTTGGCCATCTTGCAGATTTTTACTGGTATTACCTAGTAAATAGCTTCCACTCCTCTTAGAGGTGCTATTTGGCTGATTTTCACACTAACTGTAATGGCATTCTCTTTGTGATTCCTCTACGCCTTATTGTGGAAATCTCTTTTGGGGAATTGAGTAGGAGATGCAAAGGGCAGAGAGGTAGTGGTGTTACTTGTGCCTCTGTGATGGAATCTGAGCTTCTGAGCCTGGCTTGTCTGCAGTTGACATCAGCAGTGGGAATGGCAACATAGCGCATAGAATAAATAATCCTAGAAGTTGTCATGTTTATAGAGACTGCCTGAAAATATGTAGAGAAGACCAGTGAGGGATTTCTGTAGTTGTTGTTCTTGCACATGAAAGTAGGCAGGAGCTACAAATCAACGAACTGTTGCATTTGTAAGAAGAATTGGCACAATCTTTCATGCGGTTGCTGAATAAAAATTTCTACTGCTTCTGATTCTCAGAGTGAGCCTTATCTTTCTGTCTGATTATCTTTCAAAAAATGAGCAGTGAAATAATTATCCATGCTGATATTTACATTTTGTCTCTCTGCTTGAAAATTGCCAGCTCACAGAAGGGAACAGAGGGAATCTAGGACTCCTTTGGTGGGCTCAGCTTTTGGAGAAGAAAATGCCAGCTCTTCAGCTGGAGCACATAGGTGCTCCCAGTCAGGTGACCGTTGGTGCATAGTGGGTATAGGCTGTTCTATAACTGATTGGTCTTAACTCTGCTGGGGTGATTCACTTTGCCTACACTGGGAATCATGCGGTGGGTACCAGCAGTACAGCTGCAGACAAAAGCTCAGGCAAATTTGTGGGGGAAGGAAAGAGGTGAGACCTTGTTTAATGTGGACTCTTAATTATTTTTTTAAGAGGTGTGGCTGTGTGGCAGCACTGTGTGAAACTGTGTTTCCTGCTGCAGAATTCAAAGATGCTAATGGTACCACAGAAACAGTCAATACTCATAATGGTGAAGCTCATGTGGTCATCTCAGTCATTGTCCAGAACAAAGATCAGACCAAGTGAGGGAGGGAACTGGGGTTTCTGCGACCAGGTGGCTGAGGTAACTGGGGTTGTTTAGCCTGGAGAAGAGGAGGCTGAGGGGAGACCTTATTGCTCTCTACAACTACCTGAAAGGGAGTTGTGGTGAGGTGAGTGTGGGTCTCTTCTCCCAAACAATAAGTGATAGGACCAGAGGAAACAGCCTCAAATTGCTCCAGGTGAAGTTTAGATTGGATATTAGGAAAAATTTCTTCACCGAAAGAGTGGTCAGGCATTGGAACAGGCTGCCCAGGGAGGTGGTGGAGTCACCGTCCCCGGAGGTGTTCAAAAAGCGTGTAGACATGGCACTTCAGGACATGGTTTAGTAGACATCATGGCGTCAGTTTGACAGTTGGACTCGATGATCTTAGAGGTCTTTTCCAACCTTAAAGATTCTATGATAAGTGCATTTGGACACATGAACTATTTTTTACTCTTTTTTTCCTCCCCTTTTTGTCTTTCCTTGTTCTGTTGAGCCTGTTTCTTTCTCCCAATGCATCCTCCTCCTTTTTTTTTGCTTTCTTAATCCCATTAGCCTTACCAAATGCATTATGGTCAGAGTCACTGTGTGAGAACCACCAGAAAAATTACTGAGACTCTAGGACTAATTGTGATTAGGTGTTATACATATGCTTACAAAAATGTACATCTAGAATTTCACACCTGTAACACAACTGCTATGTTCAACGTTTTTGGACAAGAACGAGGTAATGCACATAATGATACCCTTCATTTTTCATGTGGTTTCCCTAATCATGCCACTCCTCTGCTGCAAACTAAAGGCAGTATATGTTTTCAACGTATGTAGAGGTACTTGTGGTTTCCGAATACATTTATATTTTCTGCTATGCCACTGGCAGTTTTACATATTCAAGATGTTGGTTTTGTTCTTTCATAGTTGTAGCAAAATTGCTGTTTGAAAATTTGACGTGTTTTCAGAGTCTTCTACTAATTTTGAACTCATATGCAGAAACTGCCCAAGCATCTATAGAATATTATATATCTTAAATTTAGCAACCTATAAATTATCATACTTTCATTGTCGTCACCCACAACATTTCTCAGGTGATGCACAACTTTAGCTCATTTCTAAATAGTAATTTTGCACAATATTTTTTTTCTTTTATATGCTTAAGCCATATACATTTAGTGACTTTTAAAAATACATATTATTTCCTTTTCAGATCTTGGACTTTGAACCTGAAACAATTCTTGGTTATATGCTCCTTGAAACTTGGAGAGTATCTGCAATAAATAGGTACGTGTAATGGATACATTCATGTTTTGTGCTGGATGATTTGGAGTGTCTGTGAGTTTTGTTGACAGTTTAATGCTGAACTTCTTAAAGCTCTTGATAAATCTCAGCTGCCATGAATGGGACAGTATGATAGATCTTTGCAGGCTGAATTTTCAATAGTACATGTGGTACTTGTATGGCAGAAGATGGGAAGGGTACGATGCTCACAGTTTACTCAGGGAGAAACGTGTAGCCAAACTTACAAATTTAACTTCAGACTGAACAAAAAGATGAGTCTGCATGAGCAAGTAAGAAATTTTGAAGGTAAAATCAGTGAGCTGGAAGAAGTAGCTCTGCTCTTCATACCCCTATAATTGTGGCTGTGTTTTAACCGGCTTTTTGTCTATGTTTCCTTTGGTTTTCTCTGCAACTGCTAAAAGTAGTAAAGGTATGAATGTGACTAAATACCAGGAAGGAAACAGCCATAAAGGTCGAAATCTTGGGTAGTTTGAAGTTCCTGGAAATTTTCTCAAGTATTTCAGTGAAGCTAGTATCTCGCTTGGAACATTTACAGAAAATATTCAGGCAGTTTCAGAAATACATTCTTGCATATAACAAAGCAATTTTTAGATAATTTCTTTTTTAAAAGTCAGGTCACACTCTGTGATGCTTGAAACTGCTGAGCTCCTAGCCATGGAGAAAGGGAAACAAGAGAAGCTGTAGAAGATTTTGTTGCTTCTAAAGAGGTTATAGACCCTTGACAGTTTTTGAGTGTCAGCTCTAAAGAGGAAAAGGTTTCTTGAATGCAGATATGTATCAGCTGAACTTACCTTGATCTGTATGAGAAACTTCAAAGATACTTCTAATGGGAGAGAGGTTGAATTCTTCTTACGAATAAAATCCTTGACCAGTTTTTGGTGTAGAGGACCTCTCGACAAAAACAGGTTTTTGCAGTAAGTTGCCTGTTCTATAAGAATCAGAATGCAAAATATTTTCATGATGTGTGTCATCTGTAGTCCCAAGATGTCTGGCAAAAGCTGGAGAAGAACCGTTGTCTCCATTTTAGGTATGGGATCAAGTACCTGAATGTATGATTCTGCTATGGCTGGATCTCCTGAATGTTCAGGCCTGTGTTCAGGTCTGTCAGAGGATCCTTTGTCTAATGGTGCTTTCAGAGTGAGTGCAGAAGATCTCAGGAGTGTTTCTGATGATTATGTTTCCTTATTATTTCTGAAATCTATTGATGTGCCTTTACTTCTCTCCTTTTCATCTAGTCCCCCTTCCTGGTGCATTTCTTTGGTCTCACTTGTTCTGCTTTGTTTTCTCCTTTGCTCCTTTATTTTGCTTTCCCTTTTTTTTTCTTTTTCTTCCTCTTTTTAATTCATTTTTCAGTCTCTGGAGATTGGCAGCAGTGGGATCTTACACAAGGAGGAGCTTCAGACAAAAATCATAGCAGAATGAGCTTCCCTTTTTACTGCCTCTCTAGAGATCCTGCTGTACAAGGCAACTTGCTGTCATTCCTGTAAATTTTCTTTTGCAGCCAGCTCTGCTGGGCGTCCCCTTTGTGCCCTGTGAACATCTGTGTTACAGCTTATGTCTGAACCCAACTGCAGAACAAATGTCTGGACCTGCTACTTATTTTGAGCAGCAACCTGCTGCTATTAGTAGGGCACGTGGCCTTGGTTCACCTGCGACTTCTAATCCCTCTCTGGGAGTGAACCAGCCGCCTGTCCTTTCCCCTCCCGCCACCGGTGCCCTTGTCTGGGGGTAGCATGTTTCCCTGCTTTCCTCAAGACACTGCCCGATGCCTGTCAGTTGTCAGCATTCATTTTCTCCCTGAATTTTTCCCAAGACGTCACGCAGAAAGGAAGAAAGCAGTAAGCGCTCTAGGACTTTTATGGCGTGGCTAACTTTCTGTTGCTCCTGGAAACTTCTCCCTGCATGCGTACAGTCATGCGGGGACCACCCAGTAGCACCACCCTTCTGCATAAGGAAGGTATCTTCAAGCCCTGAAGTATTCAGGCTCAAAGGGATGCCAGAGCAGAAAAGGAAGCTCCATTATAACAAAAAAA
>VWZZ01006125.1:93893-106586 GCA_013399095.1 Psophia crepitans
AAGGGCGAAGAAAAAGAAGCGGCAGCGCTGCCCTGTTTGCGAAAGCGCTATCCCGCTTGGACGTGCTCAGCAACGCTTGGAAAGCGTAGGTGATGAACTGCAGGCTTTGTGGCATATGTGTGCGTCTGAGAGAAGAACGAAATCTGTTGTGTCAAGTTGGCTTCGGCTTATGCTCGAGGGGTTGTTGTGACGAGCCTGGAAGGTGCGGGAACTTTCGTGAAAGATCAGGTGTGATAGCAGAGAACGACTGTGACTCTGGGGGGAGGAAGCTGGAGGATTTGAGGTCAGTCTGAATCGGCAGCCTTCAGCTGGGAAAGGAGCACAGCCGGTTTAGCAAGAGCGTGCACCAATTCAGCAACTTCCCTCAGATGTTTGGGTTGGAAGGACTCAGAAATAGCAAATCTTCCTGGCTGACGTTAGCTGAAGTGGCTACTGGGCAACCTGGTTTTCCTTCCCTTTCATTAAATGAGCTCCCTTTTGGCAAAGGTACATAAGTTTCAGAGCTTTCCAAGCCAGGTTAGAAAAAGTTGTCCCCTTTCTTTCCAAAACTAACCATCAGGGCAGTCCCAACACACTGCCTCTGCATGTGTGAACCCTGCACAGACAGCAGTCTCCCTTGTTCGTTCGTGTGTGCACTTGTTATGGTGGGAAGGGTTGGTCTGGCTGATTGTACGACTGGGAGTGCTAAACAGCTAAAATTTCTAAACAAAAAAATCTGGTCCTCTTTAAACGTTGGCGGACAGATATCTGTCTTCCATCTGTGGAAGCCTGTGCCAAACAGCAGAAGAACTGCAAAGTTTGTGTTCTGAAACCTTGGAGAAATAACTGGCACATGCTCTGACTTATTTTTTTTTTAAACTACACACAAATCTGAAACGTTAAACACAGAAACTAATGTTAAATTGTGACAAGCAGGCAGAAGCCGTGAAGTTCAGCTGGAAGGGTTGCATCCCCACCCTCCGTACGGCAAAGCTCCCGGAGCCCTTCGGCACTGCTGCACAGGCATTGCTGTCGATTAACAGGAGACAGCGGTCGCCCACTGGTCAGGCTGTCCCCTGGCTGTCCCCTGCAGCCGGGTCACCCAAGGAGTTTCACAGCCTAAGGTAGGGGGAAGGGTGTCGGAGCAGCCTTGAGGCTGCTCCAGGGAAAAACTGGGGTTGTAGCAGCCCTCAGCCAGTCCTGAGCCAGGAGTTACATGCAGCTGTTCTGTCTGTCCTTGTTCTTACTTGAGGCTTCATCCAAAAAGGACTGTGTTGCTCTCGGTGAGATTTGGATCAGCCCCGTGGAGCAGCTGGGAAATAAAACAGGACTCTGCATCAGCCAGTATTGACAGGGCAGTAGCAATTTGGTTTGGTTGGAGAAGGTGTCAGCTTTTAGCAGTTCACTGTTGATTTCTCATTTGCTTCCTCCTCTAGGCGCTGCGGCGTATTTAGTAATGTGCGTCTCTGTTCTGTTGTCCCTTCTATTTATCAAAGTTATGCAGAGAAGTTACACGTTAAAACTATTTCCCTTTTCTGAACTGGCTTGGTGTTGCGGCCGTTTGTCTCCCTTTGCAGTGCTAGAAAACATGTGTTTACAATAGATGATTGCAAGGACACCATCGTTCTTGGGAACCTGGGAACGATGTCTTCTTCTGAACGGTCATGGCTGAGTCATGCTGCTAAACATGATGTACTGTTATTAATTGAGGATGTCAGTAACGTGTTAGAAAACTGTCCGACTTCAAAATTAAAGCAGTGATAAGGAGCTTTGAAATAGTCTTGCTTAACATTGGTTACTGTTTATAACACCAGTAATTCTGAACAAATTTAATTCCAGATGCAAGAAAATGAAGGAAAATGAAGGCAGTCTTCCTGCTTAATTGGCTTAGTGACTTTGAGTATTTAATAAAGGGACAGTCCCCTCATGGTGTGAGCGTGTTTTGTCCACCTTACTGGACTCAACTAGCTGGCTGTCACCTGCAAGAATCACTCATTTAGGCCTCCTGAAGCTCCGCTGTAGAGTTGTCGCCTGTCACTACACACCACGGATGCATGAGGTGAAGATAGAATAGAATAGAATAGAATAGAATAGAATAGAATAGAATAGAATAGAATAGAATAGAATAGAATCATTAAGGTTGGAAGTGACCTCAAGGATCATCTAGTCCAACCATCCCCCCACCACCTATTAATGTCCGAGTGAGTTTTTTACTAGAAACACTCACGAAACCAATGCCAGCAGCGAAGAAGTGGTTCTGTTACGCCTTTTTACTGTGCTTGCTTGAGGAAAATGTTTCTGGATTGGAGAGGCAGGTGCACACGCGTGTGTGGTGCTTTCTGTATAGATACCCATCACGCCTTCTGCTTCCCGTGCCCCGGCATCCCGCCGCTGCGCGTTGTTATTCACCGCACGGCGGCTGGGTCTGTAGTCCTGCTCGTACATACAGCGTGCGGTAGCCAAATGTAGCAGCACGGGAACCAAGTATCATTATTTTGTCAAGACAAGATACCCAGCGCAGAGTATCATAAATTGATCCCAGGAGGACAGCCCTAGAATATAAACTGTAGTGCTTTGAATATATGCGTGTTATAATTGTATTAAACGCTTTGCAGCACTTTGTATTGTATTACAGCTGACAAAGTATTTTACCTCCTAGTAACTAACTAATGTAAATAGTGTTGATATTTTTCTTCTCCATATTTATAATTACATTAATTGCTTTGCGTATTAATAACAAACAGTTAAGTGTCAGAGCCCAAGCCGTAGCTGCCAGTAATCCACAAGCGATTTGTTTGCATATTCAAAATACGAAACTGAAGAGTAATTGCCCTTTTTGCAAGCACATATCTTCACAGCTTAAATTTTACATAGAAAAGCCCAGTGCGTTACCTAAATATTGTCATGTTCAATATCAAATCCAGTGCTGATAGAACATCTTTCGGAAACGAAGGGAAACTTTGTGCTAAGAGGTCAGAAGACATCTGATGAAAAATAAATGAATAGCTCACATTAGCTGGGAATTGTGACTTATTTCGAAATAAAGCTAAGCTTTGAAAAAGGTGTTTCCTGTCTTTGCCTGGAGCCTTTTTCAGAAGGCAAAGCTGGACGATCCACATGCAGTGCAGTTTTTGATTTTGTAATGTGATTTAAATTTTTTAAAAATTTTTTTTTAAAGTTCCCGGAGAAGTAACATTTCTGCATTGGTATTTTATGAACTTTAGCATTTTTATTCTTAGAGACAAAGCAAATTGAGATTTCAGCATAAATGTCCCTAAAACTTCAGTTAAAGAAAACCTCCTCTTCAGGTTTCTTGGGGGTTTTTTTTACCATTTTTGTTTTCTCTATAATTATTATGCTTTATTTGTGTTGAACTCCTTGCTGGAGGCCAGCATCTAGTGCAGTTGATGGTTTTGGATGTTTGCAAACCGCTGGTATTTGTGAAGGCTGCAGAGTGAAGAGTCAGTTCTGACTTAATATTGCAGATGTATGCTGAACTATCCAGGGAAGAGCAAAGGTTGATTAAATTCACAAAATAAGGTGATTCATAGTTTTCTAAATGTCACTCAACCTAAAATTAACTCAATTATTTACCAGTCACACATATGCTAATGAATCCTGACAATCTCAATCGACCTGCTGCGATGAACTTCACTCTCGTCTAATACTATTTCCTCTGTATTTTCCCTAAAAGGGAAGAGTGATTGTATCATTTATCACATGCAAAGCAAAAGCACTTGGGGATTTTATTATTTTTTTTAATACCTGCAATTCCAGGGCGCTAGTAAATTAATTACATTTAATTAGTAAGGCTATAAAAGAGGCGCTTCTTTTTTGTGAGATTGTCTCCTAAAGTTTAATCCCCTGGAGATTTTATGTGTGATAGTGATGAAAGTGGCTGCTTCTAAGTCAGCACCAATATTATTTAAGAAATAAAGTTGAGGTTGTCTTTTCATGCAAAATGTGACAAAATTATAAAGCTTTAAGACATTAAGATAATATGGTGAACATAATTTATTATTATTTGTAAACTTAGAATCACCTTGGAATGTCATTTTTAGCCGTGTGTTACTAGTATGTATAAGAAATATGTAAGAAATTTGTAAGTTAGCCAAAATCCTAAATGGGTTTATCTACTTTCCTGCTAAATACAGAAATACATTATTTAAATAAAAATGAGGTTATCCTGCATTTGTACTTGAGCTATGGGTAAACTTCCCAAAGGCTGCCCTGGATTATGAAATGGTATTTCTCTTTCCCTTCCAAGGTTTTTTGCCCACAAAGCTTTACAGAATCCTGGATGAAAATCAACACTGATCCATAAAATAGGCGTCACTGTAACATCAACATGGACAGCGTACAACTGCTGAAAAGATTTCTGGCCTATGGTTATTTCTGTCAGGACAATGGAGAGAGATAAAGATAGATAGATATATAGTATTTAAAGCTTCTGGGCAATGGCAGGCTGTGTGCGGACAGCTGCGTGTTCAGCCTGTTTGGCTAGAATGGTTAAGTGGCTAATTAAGTGGACAAGTCAGGTCTCAGCATACCCTCAGGGAGAAGTCTGCCTTGCCTCAGCTTCCCATGAGAGTTTTGGCAGAGATGGGTTTGAAGCGCAGCAGTCTCATTGTGAGATGTGGTGCTGGGTATGAGATGGGTTTGCTAGAACCCATTTCACTGGATTTTATGCGGTTGCTGCCACCCACGGAGAAATATAAAAAGTAAAAAAAACCCCAGCAATTCTGAAAACTGAAATTAAGTCATCACATTCAATTGAATTTCCTTCTGGTTGTTCCAAATTGTTACTGAATTTGTTTAGAAGGTTGGTTGGTTGATTTTTTTTGTGGGTTTTTAAAATGATTTTTATTATTTTCTTACTTGATTCATTCAGTGACATCAGCTATAGTGACCAAACAGTTGTTTCTGTGGTGACAAATTGCGGTGTTACAAGCATGCTTGTGTGAATCAGGTAAGAGAAATAGATCAACTAAAAATGGAGAAAGTTTGCTTGCAAAAGTAAACCAGAAATATTTGGTAAAAGTTTGCAGGAGAATGTTTTGGAAATCTAAAAAATATTTTAATGTAACAGAGCCTTCAGTACATCCAAAGATGCCAGCATGGCTGGTTTCATAGTGAAGCATAAAGCGATCTATCTGCATCTGGTAACAGCAACCACCGGGAGAATGCCTAAAATACATAAGTAACTCCATAATAATAATGAATGAATTTGACTGCAATTAAAAAAAAAAAAAAAAGCTTCTTGCTCATCCTCTGAACTATGGCAACTAGCATAATAACTCATTGTGAATAAGGTCTATCTTCTTAATAAATTGCATCTTAAAAGGATCTTCAGTACTTCTGCTACGTCACAGATCCAGTTCCGATTCCATACCAGTGGGAGCCAGAAGCTTGACCACTGAAAGTAGTGGAGTTGCATCAGGCTTATGTAGGAAATGTGGGTCAGATGAGTGGACAGTGAGGTGGGTAGAGAACTGGCTGAATGGCAGAGCCCAGAGGGTTGTGATAAGTGGCGCAGAGTCTAGTTGGAGGCCTGTAGTTAGCGGTGTGCCCCATGGGTCAGTGCTTGGTCCGGTCTTATTCAACATATTCATCAGTGACCTGCGCAAGGGGACAGAGTGTTCCCTCCCCAAATTTGCTGATAATACAAAACTAGGAGGAGTGGCCAACTCATCAGAAGGTTGTGCTGCTGTTCAGCGAGATCGGGACAGAGTTGGTTGGAGAGGAACCTCATGAAATTCAACAAGGGCAAGTGCAGGGTCTGCACCTAGGGAAGAACAACCCCAGGCACCAGTTCAGATTAGGGGTTGACCTGCTGGGAAGCAGCACTGTGGAGAAGGACCTGGGAGTCCTGGTGGACAAAACGTTAAGCATGAGCCAGCAATGTGCTCTCATGGCCAAGAAGGCCGGTGATATCTTGGGGTGCATTAAGAAGAGTGTGGCCAGCAGGCCAAGGGAGGTTATCCTCCCCCTCTACTCTGCCTTGGTGAGCCCACAGCCTAGAGTATTGTGTCCAGTTGGGGGCTCCTCAGTTCAAGACAGACAGGGAATTACTGGAGAGAGTCCTGTGGAGAGCTACAAAGATGAATAGGGGACTGGAGCATCTCTGGTAAGAGGAAAGGCTGAGAGAGCTGGGTCTGTTTAACCTGGAGAAGAGAAGACTGAGAGGGGATCTGATCAATGCTTATAAATATCTAAGGGGTGGATGTCTAGAAGATGGGGTCAGACTCTCTTCAGTGGTGCCCAGTGACAGGACAAGGGGCAATGGGCACAAATTGGAACACAGGAAGTTCCATCTCAATATGAGCAAAACCTTCTTTACTTTGAGGGTGACAGAGCACTGGGACAGGCTTCCCAGAGAGGCTGTGGAGTCTCCTTCTCTGGAGATATTCAGAACCCGCCTGGACAGGATCCTGTGCAACCTGCTCTTGGTGATCCTGCTCTAGCAGGGGGGTTGGACTAGATGATCTCCAGAGATCCTTTCCAAGCCCTACCATTCTGTGATTCTGTGAAATGCAGGTGAAATCTGACTTGGGTTCAGTATATGTAGCAAGGAATGTACGTCGAAGTTTAGGAGGCCCCAGATGATACTGTTGTATGATATACTGTATCATCATGGATTTAAATACTATTTGGGGTACATACTAATAACGCCAAAAAGACCCTCGATGTGTACAGTGACAATAAGAATTAATTCCACTCCCGTCATGACAAGTCTCAGCGGGAATAGTGTGCCTTGTCTGGGCTCAGACGTTATTTCCAATAAGTATGGAAATAATGGCTCACAGTGCTGCAAAGTGTTAGGAGATCTCAAGGGAAATCTCATCAGATTATGTGACAGGTTTGAAATTAATCCATGTCCCCACTGTATTTACACAATATACAATTGTCTCTCTGATGGCTTATAAGGAAAGGTAAACGCTACCATCCTAAATCAGTGAGGGGACTGGCTGCAATTCGTTCTCTTGGTAGAGACTACATTTCTTTCTGAGTTGATGCAGGCAATTCTGAAAATGATTATATAACTTTCTTGCACTGCAGACACATTGTTGTCTGGTTTGTAACCTCATTATGCCACATCATCATCTTTCTTGCAGTTCTCCTTGCTGCCAGTTCAGGAGACATTAATTTTTACATTATCCTTTTGAAAATCTGAAAGGGAAAAAATTGTTGAGAACTTCTTGCTTCTAACATGCATATTGCCCAGACATAGACCCATCTATCTGCTTGTCATTCCTAGACGGCTCTATGGTGAAGGCTTCTTTACAGGGCTGCCCTTGCCTCTTTGCAGGCTGGTTTGGGATTGTGCCAGGCTTTGCCTGTTCAGGCGGGCAGAACCGTGTCATGTCAGGCCAAAAACTGTCTGCTCACCATCTTTCCCTGAGGAGCAAGGGATTATCAGCCGTGTGAGAATGTACACCTCACCACACTTGTAAGCAGTGAATATCTCAAGAAGCATATGACAAACTTACTCAGCCCACGGGTTGTTTCTTGAATCTTGCCTGCTCTGGAAGGCATAAGCTAAAAGCTCAATTATGAATCCTTACAAGACTTTAAGCATGCAGGAAAGATGTTCTCCAATCAAGAACTCTTAAAAGGACTGGAAGAGGAATGGTCTTCTTCAGTGATCCCCTTTACCCGAAAGGCTGAACGGGGCAAAGGGAAGTTAGCACAGTGTGAAATGAGATGTGCAAGGTCTGCTAGCCTGGACTAGACCTTTACTTTTTTTTTAAGCAAAATGTCTTTCTACATTGCTTTGTGAACATGGAAGTAAAACAGGGGAGACACCATGCATTTCTGCAGCTTCTCTCTCCTCTCACTGATTTGGCTTCATTTGTGTCTGGCTTCTACATTTAGCTCCCAGTCTTCCCTGGGGCTTCCCTCCCATCGTAAAATCCATCCTTTCCCCAAAGGCATTTTCTCTGCTCCTTTGTAAGTTCCTTCTCTTCCATGAAGACGCAACAAGCCAGTGAAGAACCTCTAAGGATCCTTTCTGTTGACTTTTCTTCTTCCCTGGTAGCCTGTCTACAGGCAGCCTTACAGTTCTTTTTCCTTATTGTTTGTGCTTGCCTTTATTCTTAAGAGGACCCATCTCCTTTTCCTTCCAATAGCCACCAGCTGTGGCAGGCAAAGGGTTGGTTGGGCAACCCCCTTTCTATCTTTCTGCAAATTTGTTCGGTTCATGTAAACATTTGGTACAAACAGTGGGTTTGATCTGCTATAAACCCTAGTTCTACTCAGATCTTTTTTTTTCTTCTTCTTCATTTTGATAGACTGTTGGATCAGTGTATCAGCAGTCACATCTGACACTAGTGTGAAAACACAGTAGATACCTGGCTCCCTTTAATTAATTGCACAGAAAACAAGAGAAAACCCACATAATAATTTCTTTCCTCTAATACTAATGCTTCTAGATGCCAGTCATCTTTATCAGCTTTTAAAAAACATCTGAGTATGTATTAGAATCTTGTACATTTTATCTGATAGGTACAAATACAAACACGTTCTTTTCTACTTCTTGTTATTCACGGTAGCTGGACTTTGTATATCACTTGTAATTGTATTTTTCTCTCATATGCATGGTGGGAGGAGAAGGGACTATATAGCTCTTCATTCTTGTTTCCCTTGCTGAGCCAAAGCAGTTAGAATGGGGCATGCACCATCCAAAGAGCCGTACACTAAATCCTGATCAATTACTCATTGAGATGACCAAAAGGAAAACAGAGGTTGGTGATACAGCTGCTGCTGACAGCACAAATACAACACAGTGATGTTGCAGCAGGAGGATCTGAGGAATCATTATGATGGGTGATGATGTATGAGATGGAAAGAAATCAGGTTGTTTCAGAATCAATGTTGGCTTTGTAAGCGACAGTCTAGGGAAAAACAAATGTTATTATTTATCCACCGAACTGGTTTTCAATTGAATTGTTCGGGTTTTTTTAAACTTTATGTGCTGAGGAATTAATAATTTAAGTACACCTCTTCGTGCTTTCTGAAGCATTGAAAAATATGAACCTGAATAGTGTATGGTACTTAGAATTGTGTTTCGCATAGAGGTATTTATCTATTTGTCATGTGGAAGGAAAATTAATAATCTTTGTGCACCAAAACTTTTATACTGAATGTTTTCTGAAATTTCATTATGTAGAAGCCCTATGGAAGCTGTTCTGTTCAAAACATTTATTTCATGTTCCATAATGTGTATTTGTTCAAACAAAGAAATGCCTATCTGTTGAAAAGATAGCAGTGATAAATTACTTCAGCTTTCATGCTTACCTACTGTTTTCAATTTAGCATTAAAATCCTGGTTGAATATAGATCTGAATTCAAAAAGTTACCTTGATGCATTTTTTTTTAGCCAACCCCCATGACCTGATGATAAAAAGCAGATTTAGTTGTCTAAAGGACCATCCTTCTTGTATAGTTTAAAACCCAGTAGGTATTGAAAGGATTGCAATTTTTATCATTTTCTCTGAACTGTATTAATTTTCAGAGGATGTACAGGACCTCTACCTTTACTGTCACAACAACAGCACTTTAGATATCAACAGTGTAACTATCTGTTGACTCTAAATAGCATGCAAATTGAGCTTCCCATACTCATCCAATCTCATTATGGATAATGCTGCATATGCTCTGTTAATCCTTTTGAAAAATTATTGACTCCTGAATAACTTCGCTTTACTACTATAAATCATAAGTTCAGGGGTTTTTTTTTCCCCCTGTCATTGACTTTTAAGTTCAAGCGTTTGTTTTATTTCTCATCAGAAAACAAATTCCTCTCTATGCTTAACATGAAGTATTCCGGGCTCGTGTTTTCCATTTTAATGGAGGTTCATCAGTCTCCTCCATCTTCCCCTCACTGAATAAGTGTTCCTTATGCAGTGCACAATGGGAGCATACCAGAACCACAAAAGTAACAAAACAGTTTAAAAAGCTAAAAGGCAACATGCCATAAGTTAGCTATATAAGTGTATTTGAATGTGTAAGAAAAAATAATTGGGAACTCTCCCCTCATTTGCCAATCGTTACCGTGCATCAGTTGATAGAGTAATTGTTATTTACAAAATAGCAACGCTAGTCTTCAAATAGGAGATGCTGTATATCCCAGCTGAGTCTTGAGATCTGTATCTTCGTCTTCATTTTAGCTGGGTTCATAATGGTTGCCCACTGAAGGACTGTAGGTATCTGTTTGTGAAGGAGATGAAGTTTCTCACACTGCTTTAGGAGGAAAATTTCCCACCCTGGGATGAACGAACATGTGCACTTGACCAAACACCAAACACCAACATGCAGCAGTTTCTGTCTGATGAGTATGAAAGGAGCCTGAGCTGACTGGGTTTTATGTGGACAGTGATATTTTATCTGATGTGACCAGCCCAGTGCATCCAGAGATTCCTACCTGCTAGTTTTTCTTTTGATAGACTAAGTTTTCCCTAGAGCAATTTTGCACCGTTGTTTCTGTTGCCTCTCTTCCTTTTATACTGCCTTCTGATATGGATTATGACAGAGATCCTCTTTCTTTACTCCTGCTCAAAACATTAGGAGTCTTATGTTTCAGTATGGAGGCATGCTGGTCTACCTACTAAAACCCAGAGTTCAAATGTTTGGGCATTTTTTACTTGCTCTACCATCAACTCATCCTCAGACTTTCCACTGGGTGATGATGGTATTGGCCTGCATTCTGCTTTCCCTGTCTCTTAAATAGAAGCACTGATAATGGTGGTTGCTCATGTACTAGATTAGAATAGTTCAGTTGGATCATGTAGTAAGTCAACCACTTCAGGGCTGAAATATAGCTACTGTGCTGTATAGGTTGAGATATGGGACATCATCTTTTGTAAGGTAAAAAACTGCTAAGCTCAAGAAACTACTCATTATTAGAACTATTAACATCATCACTGTTCTTATTTCTGGATTCCAGCTGGGTCCTCCACCTTCCTAAAGGAATCGATAGAGTGAAATCCTACCAGAAAAGGTGCACTTTTAAATAATAAAAGTCAAGGACATTTAATATCTTACAGAGCTGGCTGTACAGTAAAGGCAGTATTACTGTTACTTCAGGGCCATCAGAATTCAAGCCCTTCCCGTGTGGAAGAGCTGTCTGACAAAATGATTTTAAAATGCTACTTCACATTAAAAGTAGCAAGAGAAAATTGTCCCCAGGACGGTATTATCTGTAATCACCAGTAGTTTACCAAGGAGTTCTTCTAGATGTATTTCTACTCTTTGGAAAAAAAATCTGTTTTCTGGAGTACATTAGCCCGCAGAGGGGAAGAAACAGGGAAGCTATTAATATGTTTTTCCATCTAAACACAAACACTTTCTCCTAAGTCTGAGAATAGAGGTAGTTCTCTTTTGGCAAGCAAATGCCTGTTAAGGGCACTTTGCTGGATGCATTTGTGCTGCTCTGTAATCTTGGTGTTCTGCAGAAATGGGCACAATCCCCAGGAAAATGACAGCAGGCATAAGGTAATTAAACAAAAAAACCACATGGGTGTGTTGGTGGAAGAGGAGAGCACACAGCTCACCTCCTGCCAATGGTGTGGTTGGCTTTCTTTGTGAATTATTTCCCAACTCTGCAGTCATTCCCTTTGGTGAGGGCAGAGTTTTGGTGGCGGGAGTTAGAATTAGTGCGACTTTGCCGGGAAATACCCTCTCAATTAACAGAGCCGGCTGCTGCAATTCTTTCTTCCCAAAGGAAATATAAATATATATCTATATTTGTGTATATATATTTGATTTTACTGATAGTGTTTAGACTGGGTAATTTGCAATGTGAGTAGAGCAGACAAGCTGTATTTTGTGGAGTCTGAGAGCATCCTCTTTCTGGAAAATCTTTCTGAAATTATCTCGTGCTGAGTAGAATTTGATCCATTCTATAGATAAAAGAGGCTGCAGTTTACAAATATTTTGATGAAATGTAGACACTGTCATGTCTAGATGATATAATGGATTTCATTATACTCAGAAAGTAATCCGAGCCTGTTAGAGACAAGTAAATAACCTCAAATTTCTTCTTCTCTTTCTTTTCTTTCTTCTCTTTCATTTCTCTTTTCTTTTTCCTGGGGTGCATCAAGCACGACATTGCCAGCTGCTCCTGGGACATGATTGTCCCACCCTACACTATGCTGGTGCGGCCTCAACTCGAGTACCATGTGCAGTTTTGGGCACCACAGTACAAAAAGGACATAAATCTATTGGAGAGTGTCCAGAGGCAGGCAACAAAGATGGTGAAGGGTGTAGAGGGGAAGACGTATGAGGAGAGGCTGAAGTCCCTTGGTTTGTTCAGACTGGAGAAGAGGAGACTGAGGGGAGACCTCATGGCGGCCTACAGCTTCCTCAGGAGGGGGAGCGAAGGGGCAGGCGCTGATCTCCTTCCTCTGGTGACCAGCAATAGAACCCAAGGGAACTTCATGAAGCTGCAACAGAGGAGGTTTGGGTTGGAGATCAGGAAAAGGTTCTTCACAGAGAGGGTGGTGGGGCCATGGAACAGGCTCCCCAGGGAAGTGGTCACCGCACTGAGCTTGGCTGAGTTCAGGCAGCGTCTGGCCAACGCTCTCAGTCATCTGCTGTGATTGGGCTGGTCCTGTGTGGAGCCAGGAGTTGGACTCTGTGATCCTTATGTGTCCCTTTCAACTCAGGATATTCTGTGGCCCCTTCCCTTCCCTTCCCTTCCCTTCCCTTCCCTTC
>VWZZ01006125.1:106788-173610 GCA_013399095.1 Psophia crepitans
TTTCTCTCTCTCCTTTACTTTCCTCTGTAGTGCCTGAATTTTAGCAATGACTTCTTACAAAAGTCTTTGGTGACCCTTCACACGTAGCACCACTCTGGATGAAATTTTATTTATTCCCATGAAATCATCAGGGGAAAACAAGAAATCAATCTGGCCAGATAGTTATTACCATGTTCTAAAAAGGTAAAAACCTTTGGAGACTAGAGTTTCAGCGGACTGATGATGTGTCACAACAGAGCTGTCTTTTCCCCCTGCAAGCCCGTGTCCGAGGTGGTCGCGAGGAAATGAAATACTCTGCCATCAGGCTCTTGCCCTCCTCCTAGCCCATCCCTAACGGCAGCACGATGTTGCCTGTTGTTCGTAGCCTCCTGCTTCCCTTCCAATCCTCCTCACGCAAAACACGGTCGCTTCACAACAGTCATTATACGTTTGGAAATGGCAAAGCAATTCTCCAAGTCCCACTGATTATGTTGTATAGCAACCCTACTGCACGCCGTTTCTGCTGCTGGAAGGCTGGTAGCTGCTTGGCAAGCTAAAGAAGAAGCTTCTTTCCAATAACAGTGTTTTTCTTTTATCCCGGAGCGTGGTATTATTTTTCTAGTGGTATGATTAGAAAAGAAAATATATACAAAGCTAAAGAAATATTCCAATATATTTATAATATAATATTATGATGGGCATTAAATAAAGTCATTCAAGTGCTTGAGTTCATTCAAGTATTTTTTGTGCTTTTTAAAAGAAATAATTGTTGCACAGAAAGTCTCGCCTGAATAGCAATTATTTGATTAAAAGAATACTGGCCCAGGTCTTGTGCTTGGCTTTCCATAAGCTGAACCATGCAATCATTTTTTATTGCCATTGTTGAATGTACATGGATTTAAATAGGGCTTCTCCCACGTAGGTTCTTTAATGTTACTTTTAAGGAAGAGAGCGCAAGTGGATTGAAATGAAATTCCGAACCCACAGCTCAGGAAAAGTGTGGGACAGGGTGTGAAAGGAACCCTGGAGCTGTCAGAAATGGCAGGAGTAGCATTACACAGCAAGGAGACCGGAGAGCTGGATGGAGTATTTTCTGAGGATGGAAAAATAGCATTCTTCCTCCCAAGAGCCCTTTGCTTTGCCTGGATGCGGGCCCCATTCTCTCTGAACCTATTGCTGCCTATAACAATACTTCCAAATGCAATTGGCACCCATTCCAGCTGCCTGCAGGCACTTGCAGAAAGCACGCTGGGTTTCTAGGGTTTCTTAGACCCACCCTAGCTAAGAAATACAATTTCTTAAATGTGCATAAGGAGAATTAAAAAAAAAAATTTAAATGGAAAAATCGTGCTAAAATCTCTGTAAAACTTGAAACAACTTGTATTCTGTCCATTTTAATCTGGAGTAATGAACTGGAAAGACGCACTGCATTGCTGCAGATCTCACCAAGGAGTAGATAAGTGCCAGAGGTTGAGGCTGTAAGACTCTGGGCAAAGCTTCACGCTGCTGGAAACAGTCTTGTTTTGCACAGTGAATAGTAGCTGGTTGTTAAAGCATGGTCTCTGCTGATGGCAGGAGTTTAGAAAAGGGCTAAAACTCTCAAATGAAATATAGTTTAAAGTGAGTTTTGAACAAGAAAAAATCCTGCCTGCAAAAGCCTGTGTGCTGCAAAACTCCTTTTGCCAAGAAAGAACAAGCGGGGACTTGACAGATAAAGAAATAGCAACAAACAGACTCAGCTTTTCCAGGGGTGATGGAAATGTGCTCAGAGCAATGATGCAACCCCTCGGTGATGCTGGGTGTGTCACCCACATCTTTCCCTTCCAAAGAAGTCCAAAAATACTTGGTGTGTCCTCAATAGTCTGGAGAGACTTGGCAAGAGATGTCACTGAATGTTTATTTGAAATGTAGTTCCAGGGAAGTATGAGGCAGATACTCATTCAATCTCAAGATTATTGGAAGGTTTGGAGGAAAAAAAAACCAACAGAGGTGCAATTATTTACCTTAAGGCATCTGATTTTTACAGGTTCAAAGAAAACAGATGTGTTTCTTGTTTACTGCCATTGCAAATTTTGCAGGGTTTGTATAGAAAGTATTCTATTTATCAACAAATAAGTACCTTTAAGTAGTTCTAGATGCCAATGGGAACCTCCAGAATCCTGGAGAATTACCACAATGGTCTATTCCTGTTAACATAACTGATATTGTCTCAGAAGCTGCCCCTGTAATTCTCTTTCTTGTTAGTGTTCTGGCATGTATTTGTATAGGGTCACTTCTGTATTTTGCATGTCTCAAAAGATATTGCAAGGTTTTTGGTCTGAAAGAGAAATATGTGAAATTCCTATTTTTTTTTCAGTAGCCATGTAGAAATGAAGGAAGATTTTGAGGGTGGGAGGAAGAAATCATTGCTTTGAGTTTCTTCCTGCTGGTCAGGATGGAGATGGATTGTGCAGACATGAGGAGACTCAGTTCTCTGGGAGCATGTGTGAAGATATTGTAGAAGGGCATGCTGTTCTTTTAGTTCCACATCTGCTTTCCAAGACAGCCAGATAAATGCAGAGTTAAGGAATTAAGATTCACTTCGTAGATCTTTTGGGTTAGTTTAAACTATTTCTGTTATATACCTTGAATTAGCCCAGGAGCATCGACATCCCTGGAGTAGATGTCAAACAAAGACAGGGTTTCCAGCAGAGAATCCCCATTGCTCATTTGCTTTGGACGTGAGACAAAAAGATCTTGCTGATCGTTATTAGATTACCTCTCTTCATAGCATTAAACAAGATTAAAACTTGAGTTATGTTTTCAACCAGACACTGTGACTCAGTGGGAAATGGGAATACCTATTTTAGGTTACGATTTGACCTAAATTTGCATCTTGGTCAAATTTGCCTACTGACCTCTTATTTTGGGGAACTCTGAATTCTCTCTGTATTGTGTTCTGAAAAAAAATTTGTTGGTTGATCAGTGTTAGTGATTTATATTTCAATACCCCACATTTCTTTTCTCATCTGTTCTGTTTGCATATGGCTGTGGGTTCCCCAGTTAAGACTAGTGTCTCTGGAATTTGAGACTGTGTCTGGGAAAAATTTTCTATTTAAAAAGAAGAACAAGCTTTTGGGGTAGCGGGGAGGGAATGGGTCTGGGCTTTAGCCTTGTCAATAGAATAAAGGAGGGAGTCGGTTTGTAAATTATGTTGTTTCACCTTCATCACTGTTATGCTGTGAGTGAAGAGTAGCCGAAGAGGAAGGAAGAGAGAAAGGTCACTCAAAGAGAAAAAGAAAGTGGGGGAAAAGGTAGAAAAGCATGGCATGGAGCTAAGTGGAGAGCACAGGTGGAACAAGTCCACCAAGAGCTGGAGAAAAAGGCCAGAGGAAACATGGTAAAGCCCCTGCCAAGCACTGTGTTAAGTCTGCTCTGCACTTAAAGGCAGCTATCTCCAGGCTAGCAACTATGTCTAGCTGGTTTGGGGAGCGCCAAGTGGCAATGAAGATGCGACGGCAAAGACTTCAGCTTGGCTGTTCAGGGATCCTAAGGATGTACTTTGGATGCTGTCACATTGATATCCGTGTTTACTTTGTTTTAACAACCGTTACCAGCCAGGAAAGACAGATTAAGGTATCGCAGTAATGTCTCCGTGCTGCAAATGCACCTTTGTTCTCTCCTCCCTCCCCCCCCAGCAGATTCTTGACCTGACTTCAATCCAACTTCAAATGTGTGTATGAAAATGTAATAGGGTAATTTATCACCTTTATTCAGGTAAACAGATAAAATTGCGGGCAGCTAACAACCTTCATTTGTATTCTGAAAGGTAGAGGGAAGTTAGGCAGTTAGATAGCAAGACCTTTCCCTGTCTGACGTGGGTTACTCAGAAGAGAGTAATCATCATTTCCACCACCAACTTTGCCTGATACTGGCAGGTAAATCACAGAGCAGAGCATGGTGCTGTCCTTTAGCTTTGATACTTGTAATTGTAGCAGTTCCTCAGCAAACATCCAGTTTAACCCATCCAAGACTTTCAGTATAGCTTTTAAAAATAACTAAGGAGTTGGAAGTAACGGTGCTCTGTATAAGAGGAAACAATAAAGTGCATGTGGAGGAGGCTTCATTAAGATTGCTTGACCTATGAGCAAAATCAAAAGGAGGACAAGACAGGCTTTCCTAGTGATTTACTTTCTATGCCTATGAATCATGGTTTTTTTTTTTTCCTCTGTTATTATGATTGCATTTTTTTCTCAGCGCGGCTCACCCTATCATTATGGGTAGAAAAAGTAAAGGGATTGTGATATTTTCTCAGCAGTGATGAAAGGAACAGGACACTTCAAGGACATGCTATAAAAGTTGTTAGGACTGCAAGATGCTGTAGCTTCTTTAAGATGAAAGTACAATGTATGGTCCGTATTGGATTAATGTGAGTCATGCTGAAGGATGCTAGCTATACCATAAGCAGTATTGATCTTGCATGTTTACTTTTTAACTTATCAATTATATTAACTTCCTCTTCTTCCTCAGTGTTTGGGAGTGAGTACACTTTTGAGGCTGTAAACCCCACGGGAAGGAGCCAAGCGGTTCACATTGGCAGGGAATCTGGCAAAAGATGCTGTTTAAATATTTACCAACAACAGACACTTGTTTAAAACACAACTGTACATTTCAGAATAATGTCTACAAGGGGCTTATTGGGGAATAAAACTAAAGGCACAAAATTCTGAAATTTTTAAAGAGCTTTCAAAATGTTAAGAACTATTTGCAAAGTAGTCCAAGTTAAATATGTTTTAACATGGATTGATGCAGGTTAGCCTTTTCCCTGTTTTTAGTGGAGAGGAAGGGAAGAGAAAGCAGGAGGGCCTGAGTGATCCAGTCAGTGAGAAGCACTGGGATTGAAAACCACAAAATGAAAAACAGCAGATGTGAAACAGTGGCTTCTGACTTCCTTCATATGAGCACAAATGCATCAACTTAATAACATCATTTAAAACTCCTCTTTTGGGGCCATGGAAGAAAAGAACATGGAAGTAATTAGTACTAGTCTAAAAAAATCCACAAGAAGACATTTGTCCTTGGTAAAATGTTTCTCCATATTGCTTTATGGTTTCTATTTATCCAGACAAATTACTCCCCAGATGTAGAGCAGCACTTCTGACATCATATGAGATTACTATGCAAGATTATAATGTGGACGTGGCTTTGTCACGAAAGACAAATGTTCCTCGGGCTGTGCGGCAGAGCTGTTTGCTGACTGGAGGGAAGGATGGAAACCACCACGATATACCAAGCTTCAAGCTGTAGTTCCCTTCAAATATAATAATTTTAATCCAATTATACGAGCAGGTCGGAGAATCAGTGGGCTTTCATACTGATGGTATTGTGTGAAATATTAGTTAAGCTATGCAGCTGAGTAACTAGAGAGGATTTAATTATGACAGTTACTGGTGTTTTTTCAGAACATCAAAGACCCAGCCAGCAGATTATGCAGCAGATGTATTGCACGAAGTAGAAGTTGATCTCCATTTTCTGGATATTTGGGGGTTTTATACCAAGTGAGAGCAGTTACTGAATACCTTCTACTAAAGTTCTCGCAGGTGTTTTCTTCCCCCCCCAGTAGTTACCTGTGTCTGATAGAATATGAATTTTCCCTCAATAGAAGCTGTGGAGAACAAACATCAGCTTCTAATTATCTCAGTACACTGAACATCGTACTACCGAGCATGTGGTTTGGCACACACACAGGCTAATGGTTTGTCTTCAAGTTGATGTTTTTTAACTCCCACAACCTGAGTAGTATTTTTCTTTAAAGGGAGTTTAGGCAGTAAGAGTGGTACAGCTCTTCCCAAGCTTTGCAGGAATGGCGGGAAACATGGGCTGTTATCAACAGAGCAAACGCGGGTCACTCACAGGTGGGCTCAAGGATATTAGTTTCCATTTTGTTAACATATCTGCAGGCAGCCAGAAGCAATCTAATTTTTTGCAGTGCTGTTTTATTAACTGAAAGAACCTCGTGAACTTTTTGCATATGAGCTGCATTGTGAAGTCTCAGCTCTTCTGAAGATAGCAGCTACAGTGGATCAAGTTCGTGAAAGGTTGAGTTAGACGTTATATATATGTATATACCACGTGTACTGTGGTTGTTGCTTTCCCATGGTGTGCTAAGTCAATACTACAAACACCAACCATCTCCAAACCCGCCTCCAATTCCTGTGCTGAAGTTAGAGGGTGGACGTGACAGACCAAGCAAATGATGGTAATGCAGTTCCTTGGTGTCTCCACCGCATGCCAGCTTCTCATCATAGAATCATTAAGGTTGGAAGAGACCTCAAGGATCATCTAGTCCAACCGTCCCCGCACCACCTATTACCCACTAAACCATGTCCCTAAGTACCACATTCAACCTTTCTTTAAACACCTCCAGGGACAGTGACTCCACCACCTCCCTGGGCAACTCGTTCCAATGCCCGACCACCCTTTCCGAGAAGAAATTTCTCCTCATCTCCAACCTGAACCTCCCCTGGCGCGACTTGCAGCCGTTCCCCATTCGTCAGCCGTGAAAGGATGAAATGCCACTGACATCAATGGGATCGCTCCCCTTTTTACAGCTGCAGTATTAGTTCTGTAGCCTTCAAGTACTACAGGACTTGAGGAGACTTGTGGCAGATTTCTGAGAAAGTCTCTAACCGAGAGTAGTTTTGTTTAGTTCTCCCATGAAAAAACCACAGAACCAAAAGGCACCATGTGGGAGAGAAAGACGGTGATGTTCAGAGTAGCGTGTTTCCTAATGATAGCGCTGACTATGGTAGCGGATAATCCTCTGTTATCTGCCACATTTAGTTCAGACTGAAAGCAGTACACAAGTGTGAAAATATCCCTTTTCACAGTAGCAGTGTTTAAAGAATTTCTTATGGAAAAGCTCTGAACCGGTAGACCACTGCTGAGGTCCTTTTGGCCTAACAGGCCTTTTCCAATTCTGCAAAGCTGACGACGGTTAAGGGAAAAGATGAAGAGTGGTTGCTGGGATGCTGCGTCAGCTGTATCAGAAATAGAAGTGGGTCATTCTGGACATAAAATTTCATGGAAACATATTTTGTCAGCATCAAGACATTTGAAGACTCATCTGCTGAGGGTGTGTCAGCTTCTTCTGCCATGACATCTGTTTGGAAGGAGGCGTAAAATTTCCCTTGTGATTCATGCCACTGCTACAGAGCTGGGAAACTCCTGCTCCTTCTCTTCTCTCGTTGCTGGTGGTGTTTCACCCGTTAATGGGAAGGACTGTGGTTTGCTAAGGGTCCCAGTGGAAAAGAAGGTTTTAAAAAAAATGGGGAGGAATCAAATGGTAATTTCCTATGTGATGCTGTGAACTTTGGCTCTTTTTGTGGCAGTATTAAAATATCTGGAAAGGTTTCATTTCTTAAAATGCCATAGAAAAGATTCTCGTGATGCATCCTTTCCAAAATGGGATAATGAGTAAGAAAGCAGAAGGCAAAATGCAGGACTTTATTTCAGAATCATCAGATATTATGGATTAGAATGGGAAGACTGTTATATAAAACCACTGTTCAAAATCTCATGGTTTGGCCTAGTTCATTTTCTCTTCCACTTGGGTTCAAACGTTTCATGTCCCTTGGAAATTAGATGTGGAAACTAATGTTCCCAGTAATAATGCATTAAGCTGGAAAATGCTGGATCTCAAGTGTACTAAGCAGTAAATACTCTGAGTTTTTATTGTTGCCACATACCTTTTGATAGCTAGTCCCATAATAATATAATACGATGCCTAGAACTGATGTGTTTATTGTTCTAAAAAGATTAATAGGCAGATGTTGACCCTGGCTGCCGGATAGAAGGGAAGATTTCCAAAGCACTAAATGTAATATTGAACTTGCTGTATTAAGTGATCTGTCTTTATTTTGGCCAGGTTGCTTATCTGTTAATTGTGATCTGGAAGTCTAGTTACAAACACTTTTTAAAACACTGTCAGCAAATCAAATCCTGTATTTGCATTCCTCACGGGCAGAGGAACAGGTCAGTCTCTTGTCTTGTTGGGATATCCTGAACACTTCAAAAGGCTTCTACGTCTGTGCGTTTTGAGGTGGATACAGCTGTAAAATCCAAGTCACTTCGGTTGCACTAAAGCTGAAACAGAGTCTCAGAGGGTTTTTTTGTCATATATATGCCCACAGGGTTACAAAAATTGGTTTCCTCAAGGCAGGCTCTCAGCATGGGCTCAGGCTTACAGTGAAGTATCGAACTGGTCTTTTTTTATAGAGCGGAGCTGTCTGTGTCTCATATTTTGCAGCTCAGATAATGGGCAGATGAAGCGCAGGACAACCGCTGAGTGCATAAGCATATCCTTAAAGGGATCTATTTTGTGGAATTAGAGAAAACAGAATCTGTTTGGAATAATATAGCTAAACTAGCAAATATTGAATTTCCATTTATTTTCAGTTGTCTGTGAAGGTAAGGAGATTAGTGTTTGCCTACAGAGGAATCACTTTGGATCTGCCTTTTAAGTTGTTACAGGATGTACAGTTGGGTGGACACATCTGTAGGGCTGAAATGAGAGAACTGTCTCTCATTTGTTTTCTCCACTCAAGCATAAATTTCTAACTGTAAGGGCATTCTACCCTTGGTTTAGATTTGTTTATTTTAGTTGCATAGACCCCATTTAAAATCCATTTTAATGAGCTGTTTATGCAGTGATAGTGTTTTTAATATATTTTTAGGTTCTATGTAACTCTAAGTCAAGCAATGATGCATGGAGAGGGCATGAATTACTAACATGGCAAAGGCAGCTGACTTACCTGCGATGTACCAGCCAAACAGGATTTTGACGTGGGTGCCTGTCTGCTGCTTGGTTTGCCCCTGCCTGAGACCGACAGTTCAAGCTGCTGTGTCTCTCCTCAGGGATGGCTGATTGTTCTGGCCCTGCTGCATCCTGGAGCTGGCTAGGGCTCCCAGCCTGGTACGTGAACGGTCTCAACAGTGCTGTGGTTGTGAGTGTGGGATGAAGATCAGGGAACGGAGGAATGCCAGGAACCAGTTTTTCTTCCTGTGTGCTGTCTTGCAGGACAATCTTTCTGCACCTGTCTCACTCTGTATGGGTGAAATGAAGGGTACTAAGACTCAAGCCAGCACATCTAATGAGCTCAGTCATCAGCTTCACCCAAGACCATAGCTGTCCAGCTTGAGAACCTCCGCAAGTATTTGAAAACTGTTGCAAGCAAACACAGATCTGAGAAACCCAGAAGCTTCTCTGATAGTGAGCATGATGCATGGACGTTAGCTGGGCAAAGAGTTTCCAGATGCTGTGTTTCCCTGCAGCTTTTCTAACCCTGGCAGATCTGCATGGGACAGTTTGGTGACCTGAGCCTTGCTGCAGCACAAGGTATGACAAGGCTTTTTGATGGTCTTTATGTGTGCCTACTTCCTGGCCACTCATAAGGAGCTTCATAATTTGTCTCCAGACATATCTTGAATATAATAACAAGAATAATTAAAACTCAAATAGCAATTTGAAGCTCTGACCATCTGGGATCCAGGCTGAGAAATGAGATATAGTACAGACCCTAAAGCTGTTAGTAAGGTAAGCTTTCTCACTCTTTTTTGTAATTAATTTAAATGGTTCTTAAATGATTTTTAAATGAGTTCATACTCACAACAGCTTTGAAAATCTGTGTCTTGCCAGTGGGATCTGCCTGCTGCTTCTACTACTGCGTCTTGGTCTGATTCCCAGCTGGAAAAAAATGAGCCTCTGTATCAGCTGGGTGCAACCTCAGCACAATGATAAAGGAAAGCAAACAGAAATAGTTGAAAGTGTTTCTAAACACCATCTAGAGAATCCCTTTTGTAATATATGGATGCCAGAGAGAAAAGAAAACAGAGGAAGTGGATATTACATGTGCTTTATTAGCATAAGCATGTGATGGCCATGTTACTGACTGTAAAAGAGGATGCTGAGAAGTACCAAGTGTAGGAAGTTAAGGCTGATGAAGTGTAATACACAGCAGTGTTTTATAGAATATCACATTTTAATAGGATTTTCTTTTCCCCTGTTAGCATAGCCTGGCAAGGTTGAATTGGGTTTTATTCCAGGAAGGTGAGTGACTACGCACTGAGGTATAAGGGAGGAACTGGAAAAATGGCAGAGCCAAAACAGTTAATTGGGTTGTTCATCCCAAGTGTAGCAGCAAAGTAAAGAGAAGTAGCAACCACACCGGTTCTGTTAGAACCTGAAAAACGTAGCCGTGGCAGTGCTGCCATTCCCAGGCTCGTTAGACTCGGTAAGAGACAGAGCTCATGCTATCAGTGGCACACTGAGGCAAATGAGCAACTTTAACTGGCCCAGTTTAAACCAGTACGGCACTGTACCCTGTGACTGTGACAGCTTGTTTAGAGTTGGGAGGGCTTGTGCTGAGGCTGTGTACCGGAGACTGAGGTGCTTGATACATCTCATGCCCCCTTAGCTAGGGAGTATGTTGGAGTTAGATTTCCGGAAGCCTATACAGGAGGACAAAGGAGAATGAATCCCAGTTAGTAGCAAAGGGGAGAGGAAACCCATGTGGTTGCTGGGTTCAGCAGGAAAGGAAAGGGAAAAAGGCTGGTTGTTTCCCTGAAGGACCTCTTTTAAGCTACAGGGGAAGCTGGGGAAGGTGAGAAGCTCTCTCTTACCTAAGGATGGGTGTAGATTTTGGACCAGGTGAGTAGTCCAATACTCACTACGCCACTTTTGTTTCATTAAAACCTTTGTCTTTAGTGCAAACAGGAGTGGCAGAAAAACATCCTGAGATTTTGCGTATTGCAGCCAGCACTGCAAAGCACAAAATCAGTTCTTGGCATCCCAGCTATTAGCGACATTGTCCCATGCAGCAGCAGTAGTTTGTAGATCTAATGCTGTCCCAGGTTGCCAGCCAAGCCCTGACACTGGCTTCTGGCTTGCCCCTTCAGAGGGCAGCCAGCTGATGTCTCCACAATGCTGTCAGCTCCAGGGCTCTTGGTCAGATGGCTTATACCTTTTAGTCTCAAAAAGTTCATATCACCCACAAGGTTTAGGACTAAAGCAGCCAAAAGGAACTTTTTTCAGGACCAGCTAAAGGAGCATTTTTCTGCCAGGGGCTCCCCATGTTATTTTTTTTTCCTTTCTGCCATTGCTCTATACCTGACAGACACTTGCAGTCCCCACTTGAAGATCCACACCATGGTGGGTAGCCTGGAGTTAACCTGAGCAATTCTGCCAGCTGCCTTTCAGACCTGGATTTACCAGCCTGATCTCAGCTGTCAGCATATGGGATCCATGCTGCTGAGAACTGTAAGGCCCAAGAACAAGTAACGTCACCAAAAAGACAGTTCAGAGGCTTGCATTTCAGTCCATCTTTAGCAATTGTCTCTGAAATTTGCTATGGATTTTGTAGGAGCCGTATGAGGTATCCTGGGAAGCTTTATCAGAGGAGGGATACCAAGATGCCAGTGGGAATTGCCACTGAGGGTTTCTGTGCCAGCTTCCCAGCCCTTTTCAGCTCATTTCCAGGCTGTGAGCCAGGGAAGTTCCTGCTCAGTTCAAGCGTACCAGAGTGTGATTTCCAGATATGTTCGCTGTGTCCAGGGGATGCTCACGGTAAGGGTATGACTGCACAACGGAGCACAGCTGAGAAGAGTGCAGGGAGAGGGGGAGGATAGGGACTGGCAGGGCTAGGCAGTTTAATTGTGAGACACTGAAGCCCTTCCCTTCTCTCTCACCTGGGCAGCCAGACAGTCCCTTCAGCTTATATCTGAGGAGCTTCTTTTCAGCACTTAATTTGCGTCTTTTCACGGTCCCACCAGACTCAGGGAAATACATACNCCCACCCTGCCCCCAGCACATACATATGTACATAGATTAAAAAACCCTAGCAAATGAAACAAACCAAAATCACCCCCAGAAAAACAGAATCAGTGGTAGGAAGGAGGAGAGCTTGGTTGTAAGTGGGTCACGTATAGGAGAGACTGCAAATTTCTTGCTCCATACCAGATCATTTCCACGCCTGGGTGCTGATCACAACAGAGGAGCTCCATTGATGTAGTACTCAAACGAGAGGACCACATCAAACAAGAGTAGGATGATCTCCTGGAATAGTCTTCCACCACCTTTTGAAGGACTGGGACAGCCTTTCCACTGCGAGTTTCAGAATAACTTGTTCTGCTGCATGAGACCTACAGACTTGAAGCCTTTGAAGAGCCAGGAGTAGGGCTGATTCAGTCCAAAGTGTCTTGTATCTGTACAAAGAGGAGGGCAGCACATTTATAGATTGCTGTCTAGAGATATACAAACAAACTGACAATTTCTCTGCATACTTCAGCAAAAATAAAAAGTGACCCTTCAGGAAGGTGTCCATGTAGGCACTCTTCCTTCTTTGCCCCAGGGCTGCAGTCGTTTGGGACAGTTAGGGACTGACTGAGGATATTCCTTTGGGATAAGAGGAAGGGGGAAATTAGCATCTCAAGAATACCAATTGATTGTAGTGGTGGTGTATGGATGCTGCCATCCAGCAAGTGGGGTAGAGCAGAGCAGAGACCAACGCCGCTGGGAGAAAGCTTACCCCTCAGCCCTGCTGTGTGACCACTCATTCCTGCGTTCCTGTCCTTGCACATCTTCCTTCCTCACGGCTTTTTTCCCTCTCTGCCACGCTCCGCTTGTCACTTAGTCTGAACTTGGCTTTCAGCCCCATCTAAACCATTCAACAGCCGCCCTGGTTCCCACCTCCTTGGTCCTACTTTCCTTAATCTGTTCTTACTCCCACCTTTCCCTTATGTTCCATGGGGAACACAAATTGCTGCTCCATGCCAAAAGATGCCCCCCATGCCAAAATACAATAAAGAAAATAGTATCGGGATGTGAATGTAGTGGCTGTAATTAACTGCCTAATCTCATGACAACTGACCTCTCTTCCCCTTCTTCCTCCTGCAGGCTTTGCCGTTCTCTCTCACTCTTTCCCTTGTGCAATAGGAGTGAATTCCTCATGACAGAGGATTGTCTTGTGCTTGTTTATTGTGCTTATCTGTTTTAAACACTACCTCAATGATAATTCTAAAAGTATAAGGCCCCGAATAATTTCTGTACCCAAACTATACAGTACGGAGATGGTCCAGCACGTTACTGGAAAACTCTGTCTTATTCCTGCGGGTGAAACAACAGATCAGCTTAACGGGAAATGAAATGACTAATAGCAACTGGCCCGCTGCGCTCCTGTGACAGGCCAGCTTGTTTGGTGGCTGATAAGATAAGGGAGTGGAAAGGAGACGTTGAGAGGCTGTTCCATTGAAACTTAAACAAATCTCGCGCACTGTAGATTGGTTGATATCCTGCCCTAATATTTCAATTTTGTTATTAACCAGAAAAACAAAATCAAATCGAAGTTCCCAAGGCACAACAAAAGAAAGTGAAAGTTCCCAAGGCGCAACAAACCAAACCAGGCTAAATAAAAATATGCTCGAAGACATGCATAATGTATTAACTGTATTTTGCTTCATTTGTAAAGAGCAAAAGAGAACAAATAACCAGTGTTTTGGCCCCTTACGGGCCTTTGTCAGGGACATACTTCTATGAACTGTTCAGTGGGGAAAAAGATTTTAAAAAGTATTTTTCATGAGAGTTTTTCAAGTGGCCTTACAGACATATATTAACTATTTCACTTGTGGGTTTTATTTGAAGCAGGACATTTCCAGCTCTCTGACTAGTTGGGGGAAATTTATGCCACAAATAAAGCAGCCAGTTTAAACCTGCGAGCCTGTCTCTAGCTACGTATCCTTATTTATGAAAGTGGGTGCTACTGAGCTGCACAGAACAATTTACATGCACGTGGACATTTAAACACAGTTTCTATGATATTCTCCTCAAAATTGCAAGTAATAATTTAGAAGCTTTTTTTTTCTTCCCATCTTAGTCATAAATCCTCTTACAATGTAACTCTAAGTAAAGTAGATTTAAAGATTGCATTTTAAAATAGTGCTTCTTTTTTTGTTATTCTTTTGGGTTTTTTTCTTTTTTCTTTTTTATTTCTTTTTTGTCTTTTTTTTTTATTATTTTTTTCCTTGAGGGGGAGTATCCCACAGATGCTTTAGAAATTAGAGCCTTATTTCCAGTGCAGAAATAACCGTTCTTGCTTAAGCGCTGTCCTTAGCCTGACACGCTGTAGTCCACACCCAGCTGTCTGCTGTTTTGTGCCAGAGCTTGCTGACCCAGCGACCACTTGGAAACTTGTAGGAAACATGATCAAAATATGTCCAAAACAGAGTAGCATGGGTTTTCTGAGGGACTTCATAGCCTCTTCTGCACTTAAAGCACTATATATAGGCTGCGATGCCTTTGGCAGATGGTAACTAGTGTTTTTAACAAGTTGATTTTAAAAGTGGCAGATTCCAGGCAAACACACCAAAACAAAACAGATTTTCTTCCTTCTAGTTCCTGCTGAATATACACCTGTATATTTCTAAAGAAGCAGTCTAAGTTTCAAACCTTTACCTGAAATGACCTTTGCTGGAGCTGGATAGTTGTCTTTGCAAACTCATAGTCAAATATGTAGAAAGATTTCTTTTGTTGAAAACACTCTCAAACCAGGCTCAGGCTTTCTCTACGACCCCTTTACCCCAGTGGAAATCCTTTGTAAATTTTCTAAGAGCTTCCATGTTCAAAAGCTTAAAAATTAAATTGAAATATTTCAGTCTAACTGGAGAGCATGTACAAAAGTAGAAATCTGTATATCAGAGGAGTGCCCCACTTGTATTTGTAGGGTGCAAAATACATCAAATGCTGCCATACGTGCAGACCATGGCTGTTTTCAGAAATACTTTATGAGGCATTTTTTCCCTCACTGATTTCTTGCTTTTGTGATCTTTAATATTCATGTGTACTTGCAAACACAGAAGTTCAGCTGCACAAATGGCTGCTGTTCATTGAAAATATGGTTCTTAGGACTAGGCTACTGGATGCCCTGTCTCCATCTTTTCCAGCGGTGACCTCTGTTGTACTTACAGCCTTAAGTATAAGAGCTGCCTGTGCATGCAGCTTTTCCATTATTCTTTTATTATTTCCATTATTAGCTCATAGCACGGATACTTTAGCGATGGGCACATTACAAATGCACACACAAGTCACTTGCAGGCACAGGAGGAATCTGTTTTGTTCAGAACGTGACCTTAATTTGTGTGGCTGTAATTGCTTGAGTGCAGACACTTTGCAATTTTGGTGTTTGTACAAGAACAAGTGCTGTAAGAATTTATTCCAACACAGAATTCTTGCTGCTCTTTGTTGTTCAGTGGACACAGGCTGGTTGCGCAGAAACTGTCCATATGCAAGGCTACGGAGACATGAGAGGATGCCATTAAGACTCTCCCTTGGAAGACACCCCCGATGTATGATTGCTAGGTTGGTTTTTTTTTTTGGAGGGTGTTTATTTTTATTCCATTCAAGTTTTGATTTGCTGAAAGCTTTTTGCAAGCAGTTGCAGGCTCCAAAATCACTGGTAATGTGGCAAAGGCACATCCCAAATCTAACAGATTCTAATTTTATTTTTATTTCTTAAAGTCTCTATCAGGCTGATTTCTGCCTAAAGAGCAGCGTGTCCTAAACTGGAAACGAGCAGGCTGGCGATGCAGGTAGGGAAACTGTTTGGAAAAATAATGACCCTTCTCTCCATCAAGGGCATCTGCCTGCTTATTATTGCAATGTCGTGGAGTTGCAGAATCCCTCAGGTGTCCTCGCTGACTCTTGCTGATAGATAGCCAGAAAGACTTCTCTCATCTCAGGCAGAACCTCTTGTATGTGACCATTGGCATGCTGACACAGAAGTATCCCCTCCAGGCCTAATTAGGTGACACACAATGACTGGGAGTGAAAGTGGAGGCCAGGAAGAAGCTCCAGCAAATTTCCATCCCAACAGTTTATATCTAGTAAGAAACAGCCTCTGGGACCCCCCACCACCAAGCACTGCTCATTCCTCCAGTCTGTAGTCCAAAAAAAGTGGCTTTGCTCTTCTCTAAATAGTTTAAGACAGCAGTTTTCAACCCTAGTTGTGCTGTTAACTTCTTCCAACCACAAAAATCACTTTATGGCCCCAGTCCTATCAGATTATTTTAAATAAATACAAACATGGCAAGTGCTTCTACCCCTGCTAGAAGCATTTTGCAACTGTGTTTAAAGTCACGGACCTTGGTTTTAGAGAAGGCAGTTCAGTCCAAAAGACCGCTTCCCTCCTTGCTTAAAATTGACCGTCTGATACCATCAGTGCATAATTTTTTCTGGGTCAGGGACAAGACTTTATCATAAGTAAATCTCTATAAGAAACCAACATCAAAAGAAATCAGAACAAGCCTTTTGCAAGAGAGGGTACAGTTAAAGCAAAAAAAAACCAAAACCAAAACAAACTCACAAAACAACCCCCCAAAAAGGCAAGAAAGAAAAGAAAAAGAGTTTGTATAAATCATTAACTTCTGACATTTTAATGGCTCGCCTCCAGGAAAATGGGAGAAGTGGATGATGTTTCTGATCTAGAAGGGACTTGTGGAAAGTCTTGTCTTCATAGCAAATCCACGTTGGCAGAAGAGCATCCATGTCATACTTACTCATCTGAATAATATCTTAAATATTAACCAGAATTTGTATTTCATGCGCAGATTTCCCAAATCATTACGTGGATTGGAAGCTTTTGCCAGCTGCTCCAATGCTTTGAGCACTATTCCTGACATAAGAGCCTCCTTCATTCTTGTTCTTCTCTTCCAGTAACAAAGTAAGAAGAAACCCGAGTTTTGCTTTCCATTGCTTCTTATGATCAGCTCTGGGCATGGATTCAATTTCTGCTTCTGTTGCCACTGTAAAAAACCCGTAATAATGCAAAGTTGCTTTTGTTAATAGAGCCAGCATCTGCAGTCCTGATAAAAGCATTCTCCTCCAGGTTGTTGTTTCTCTAGACTCACTGCTGCTACCGTGTCTCAGGCAGACTTCATGGTCTTACTACTAAAATGGCTCTTTGCTGAGGGAGTTACTCACAAAGGTGGTAGACACATCGCCATTTTTCCTCCCACATGCATGTGCACTACCTTCCTGGTATTGCTTAGAAATTCTTTAGTGGTCTCGTTTCTAGGGCTATGGAGGTTGTAGTATTGTGTACTGGAGACGCAGCTTTGCAGAAGAATGAGTAATTTTATTTGTGGGATACTGTCGGTCTGGATAGAAGATACAAATATGTCATCCCTTGACAAAGATTGAATGAATCACAGGTTTTTTACTTTTTTTTTTTTCTTCCTTAATTTTTTTTGCTGGGTTACAGAAATGCCTCTGCAGTTAATTGGTTTATACCACTTTTGGCCCTTTCATGCTGGTACTATACAGCATTTAACCAGGCTACACTGATATTAAGAAAATCTGTGTTTGCATGATACAGTTCCTTATTATATTATAATGGGAAAATTACTGCTGTTTTTATTCCTGTTAGGATCAGCAGTAATTTAAGCTCAGTTGTAGCTGTTCCATACTAATACTGAAATGGTTATGTGCTCTGAAATACTATGGTGTGCCTTACCTTTCTCCCCTCATTTCTGTGCAGTCTCTCTCAATTGGCTTTTCTGTCTTGCCTGTGTGCCTGCTACTGCTCTGGGCTCAGGTGGCCAACTCTCGTCTCCTTGTTTCAGTGCTAGTCCACTCATAGTGAAAATCTGTATATTTTGCTCACATTTGGGCACACATTTCTAGGGCATTTTGTTTTAGCTCTCTGCTCTGCAGCCTTCTGAATGCTTACATCTGGACCTAGCTTATCCGGAAGCGACGTTGCCCTCCATTCAGCACTTGTAAGACCATGTCTGATGTACTGTATCTTGTTTTGGGCTCCCCAGTACAAAAAAGGCATGAGTACACTAAAGCAAGATCCTTGGAGGGCCACCAACATGCACAACAGGCTGGAGCAAAGGATGTACGAGAAGAGGAGAGATCCGGGACTGTTCAGATGAAGAGTAGGTCCTTGAGGGATCTTACTGCTGCCTACAACTACCTAACAGGAGGGATTAGGTATGTCAGAGCCAGATTTGGTGCACAGTCATAAATTAAGAAGCAACAGATACCATTTGGAATGTAGGAAAATCTTATTATATATATTTGAGGAAAAAATATCACCATGGGTGTGATCAAACACTGACACAAATTGTCCAAAGGTTGTAAAGTCTCCATCCTCAAAGATATTAAAAACTTAACTGGAAAAGACCCTGAGCAACCTGCTTTCAGCAGCAGGTTGGACCAGATGACCCTCAGGGATCCCTTCCAATGTAAATTATTCTATGATAATCTTATCTTCAAAGGGAGAGAGCACATTATCTGAGCAGCTTTGGAGGTCTGGATGGGAAGCTCTGGAGTCCATCTCCAGAGAAGTAGGATTTTGAGGGCAATAGCTAATCACAGAATCATAGAACAGCCCAGGTTGCAAGAGACCTTGAAAGATCCAGCCTTTTGTGGGAAAGAGAGCCTAGATGAGATTATCTAGCGCCTCACCCAGTTGTATCCTGAAAACCTCCAGTGATGGGGATTCTACCATGTCCCTAGGGAGATTGTTCCAGTGGTTGATTGTTCTCAGTGTAAAAAAATAATTTCTTATACTGAGATGAAACCTCTTTGATGCAACTTGTACCCATTGTCATTTGTCTTTTCCATGTGGCTCCTTGTGAAGAGTGAGCCCCAATCCTCTTTGTAACTCCCTTTAAGTACTGGAATACTGTGATGACGACCCTCCTGAGCTTTCTCTTCTCCAAGGTGAAGAGGGGCAATGTCTGAATGAATTTTCCCTCCAGACTTTCATAAATAGTGGCACTGAAAGAGAAGAGAGCAAGATGGCTTGCAGGATGGTGAAGGACAGAAACCAGAACTCTATCCCACATTCTATTTTTGGATGACTTGGAGAGGAACTGGGCACAGAAAACCACTGCTGACCTGCATTTTGTCTAGGACGCAGCTAAAAGACAAAGGACTAGCACTGCCTGACTCCCGTCCCCCTGCATGGGAGCAGTAAGCAGGATCCTGGACAAGGTGCTCACAGCTGCCCAATTTCTTTTTCTCCCTGCCTGCCTGCCTTTGGTCTCTGGGAACACCCAGGCTGCTGGCAGCACAGCGAGGAGGCTGGCGAGTATCATTGCATTAGCCTTTATTAAAGGTTTTTGGCATTGGGTGCCGTGACATGTACCTGGTATTTAGCACTTTTTCCCTGGGTTGCGTGTTATCCTCTCAGATGGATGTGGGCCAGTTTCCAAATCCTGCCCTTCCCCTTTCCCTCCCTCTTGTTCAAAATCCAGCTGTATTCAGCAAGTATGAAAGCACTGACCTACAGAGCCCATGACAGCCAGCTGCAGTCCCCCACCCTCCTTCTTTCCTGTTCCCCTCGCTCGTTTTTCAATGGAAGCGGTTCCACTCTCTCTGATGCTCAAAATGGGAAACGTGCCTCTTTTAGTGCAGAAACTTTCTGCCCCTGCCATCAGTCATGCGAGGAGTTCGTGTGCCAGCCGCGCCAGGTTAGGAAAAGAGTGACTTGTACCCTGAATGTGTGCAGTGAGAGCCAGCTAGTCCATAATTCAGTTTTCAAATCTGTAACGTGTTTTGCTCAAACAAGTCATTAGTTCAGTTCCCCATTTCAAGTTTGTTACGAGCAGTAATTTCAGTAAGGCACTGTTCAGCAGTATAAATCCTAGGAAGTCCTTTTTGGAGGTATAACTCTTACTGTGGCATCTTCTGATCAGTAAAACAGGTCTGTTGGTGGCTGATCGGGTGTCTTCCATGTCACAGCTGCCTGGGGAATGGCAAAAAAAGGCGTTAGGCTGCCCATGGGAATATTCACCTCCCTTCCTTGTACAGCAGACTGTCCCCAGATTGCTTTCCACTGATACCTTCACCCCACAGCCCCTTTCCTGCAACAGGTCCCTGGACTGAAGAGTCACAGAGGAGACAACTGTACAGAGGAATCCCAATCCGGATTGCCCTGTGCAGTAAGCATAAGTCTGGCTTCCAGCTTGCAGGTGCTAGAGGAGCTGGAGAGCAGCACCGAACTCACAGACTTTGTGCTCTGCAAGGCTGTAGGAGAGGAAAAGAGACCTACAGTGTGTGGAGGTTTCCAAAAGTGGAAGCAGGCTCTATACTTGAGGTCACTTCCAACCTTAATGATTCTATTCTATTCTATTCTATTCTATTCTATTCTATTCTATTCTATTCTATTCTATTCGGCATTGCAGAATTGCGGGTGAAAAAAATACCTATTTTTTGTGATGAAGAACTGAACAAAGAACAACACCTGTATTTTCCTTTGGTTTTTTTGCTGTCATACCTGAAAGGTTCAGATCCTTCCAGACACTGCTGTTTACTGCTTCCCAGAACTTGGCAAAGCTGACTATGAACAACTTGTGACCTGAGAGCCTCTGGAAATTGAGGGAGGCATGAAAATTTGTTTTCTCAGGGATCTTTTCCATAAAAGTAAGTAAGACAGTAAGGGGACATTCCGTCCATTGTCATGATACAGGTGAATAAAGTTATACTCGGGCCAAGAGTCTAGAAACAGAGGGATGTGCCATGATGGAATGTAACCTTTCTGTGTGAATTAAAGGTAGATAGCACAGAGCTATCTACAAGAGAGCAAAGGAACATCTCCACCAAGCCTAAGGGAATGGCAGTCCATGGCATTGAGTGTCCCTGCATGCTCCAAGCCAAGTGTCAGGTTGTTGGGGGGCTTGGAATCGCAGGGGTGGAAATGTTGGGCTGCCAAGCTGGTGACACCGATTCAGGCAATTTTTTCAATACGAGAAGAGTTAAACTTTGTGGCCAAGAGTTAAACCTTGTGAGCCTGTGTTAAACAATCCTGTTGTAGTTCATGTGGTTTTTATGCATTTTTACTGTTAAAAAATAAGTCCTATTTGGAAATAATTCTTAATTTTGAAAGCTTTTCAGTTTCCCTCTTTACATACAGTTTTTGCGCTATGAACAGTCATCATCTGCCGCTTTTAAAATGTACTCTAAGCTGTAAGACTTGCATAACAAATGCTACATTAAGATAATCAACCTCTTCAGACCAGTAGGTCATGTCACTGGAACTGCCTGTTCATGAAAGCACAAGTTCCTCAGCTTTAGAAGCCCTTGAAAGCATGTACATCACTCAAAACAAACCCACAGAGAAATAACCTCCCCTTCCCCACCGCTGCCCTGCTATGGAGAAGGCCTCTCACTGTCCCTGATTTCCCCCCAGAGTGAAATCACATCCACCATTCAATACAAAATTAATAAAGGTATATAGAGCATGTTGAGCAAACACTGACATATCCCCAACAGTGAATTTACATCCCCTCCTCCCCTTCTCTTTAAAATTAATAAAGGAAGACAGAGCACACAAAGCCGACACGGGAGGCTATAAAACCCCACACGCAGAGCCCGCCAAAGCTTGGCGCTGAGAGCGAGCTCCCGCGCTGGAGTAAGCAGCTCTAAGAGTTAGGCCAAGCACGTTTGAGAAATGCTGCTTCCCTTTCTTGGCCAGAAAGAAGGGCTCGCTGGCAGCGTGCCCGGTGGGTTTCTCACTCAGGAGTGGGGATCACCTGGGTTATTCGTTGTGTTCGCAACATTCCTGTGCCATTCCTTTCTTCCTGCAGGTTATGTGCAGGATAAAAGAGGCTGGTACAATCAGAAGCTTGCTCAGGAGCATCCCGCCATCCGCTCGCCTTCTGCCCTTCCCTCTCCCAAAGGCACACTCCGCTATCATCAGTGTGCAGTTAGGGGACTGTAAAAATGTTCTGTGACCTGAATAGCCATCCGAAGGCTTCATTGGCCACGGGGATGGACCAGGGACTGCTGGAGCAAGGGAATGCAGATACTATGAATGTCCATGGCATTAGTCCCCTTCAGCAAATTTCCCCAATTTAGTATAGAGAATAGATGAAAGTCCCTTGGGTAAATTTACTTGAATGCTTACCCGGCTCTCAGGTACCTCCTTATGAACTGGGAGGCCTGGCATGGAGATCAAATACCAGGAAGATGGGCTCTAGCAGTTGTCCTACAGCAATTAAGCATAATCCTTTATACTCAAACCAATCAATAATCTATTTCTGACCGGCGCATATTACATCTGTACCCTTCAGAGCCGTGCAAACCTCCTCCACAAAGTGCCAGCCATTGATCTGGCTGCAGAAACTTCTCACAACCAACGGGGAGCAGTTGGAAACTGTCAGTTTTCAAGATGGTTATGGCCACACACTTCTGAAGAGCTGAGAGTGTTCTTGTATCACATGCTGGCTTCAGGTTAAGCTTTTCTTTATCGCTCTGATGTTCTGCAGACAGTGCCGGTTACCCCCAGGTTTGCAGCGCCAGCTTCTCCCACCAGTCAATGCGTATTTTATGAGCCCAGAGATGATGCTGCGGAGAATGGAGCTGTGCCAAGAAGAGTTGTTCCCGCTTGTCTTCATCCTTCTCTTTTTTTTCTGTACTTGCGGCAGCTGAAGGGGAAGAATGCTGTAGCTGTGGCAAGAAAAAGCAGCCCAAACTGCTGTGCAGCGTGGTGGCTGGTGTGCAAATTTACAACTGCCTGGGAGCAATGTGTCAGCCGTGTGTCTTAGGCTCCTCATATACCAACTATTCACATTGCTTCGAAGGGAAACTGCACCAGTCTGTGGTGGTCTGTTAGAGGTCTGCAAATGGCACTGGCTGCCCCAAAAGTGGCATCTATTTGGGGGCTGGTTTGCAAAGACTCCCATGATTTTTTTCAGGTTTGACCCTCCAGTTGGGATCAAATCAATCACTGGGCATCCTTTTGTGCCCTGTGGGACAGACTCACAGCATCCTCCATCTGGTAGCACCTCTGTGGGCCCATGGTACATGGCCAAGCTGCTAAGCCAGTAATTTCAGAAGCGTATTTCATAAAGCAGTGCCCTATAGCTAGCTTAAAGATGAACTATTCATTTGGATGAGGTGACTGTGTGTTAGGTAGGATGAAGCTGCTGCAACAAAACATCTTCCGTCCAAGAAAATCCCTTCCTGTAGGCAAGTCTTCAGTCATCTTTGTAACCTTAGTCATCCTCTGCTCCCTGGGGAGTCTTCTCTGTGACCTTTGCTATTCAACCAAGGCATCTCGTAAATTATTATTCTTTTAAATGGCACTTAGGCTGTCGTAGTGGCTGCTAGCTTTGAAGATTTGCAGTCTACCCTGTAATTTTGAGAAGGAAAAAAATGGTTAAGTGACAGGAGAAATATTGTACTTCACGATAAAACTACTTTTGTGTTTCGTTTTCTGCTCAAGTCATTCATATCCCTGTCACTAACCTCATTCAGGTCAAGGGCTTGAGGCGGAGAATGGGCATAATATTTTTGGTCAGACTGATGCATCTGAATATTACAAACATCTGTAATTTTGAATCTGAAATGAGCATTGTGTTAAATCCTCAGGCAAATAATATTAAGGCATAATAGATTACTGAAGTTTGCATTTCTTTTGGCAGTTCAGACCGAGGCTCTTTTGGCTGCTTATTGCAGACATTAATGAACCCGCTCACACAAAGGGAGCTAGCTGCTCCTTATGGCTGCAGATTGGATCCCAGATTCTGCGAACTTCATAGGAAATTCTGCGGGCCAAGTAGTTGAAATAACAAAGGGAAAATTAATCAGGCACACATTAAATGTGAAGCATGGAAAAAAAACATCTGCAGCACTCAGTGGACGTCTGGGTAACATACTTGCGGTGCTGTTTTGCCAGCTTACATCTGGAGTGGTTCATCAGAAGAGAACAGATGCTAGTGTGAAATAGGTCATCATAGCAGCGGGGCATCAGAACAGAGACATTTCTCTTTTTCTTGCAGTAACAGCTATTCCTTTTTATTCACACCAATTATGAAAATGTTAGCCAAGTCTGAAATGTGAATGCGTGTATTGTGACAAGCTGATACTCTTAAAGGGCATCAAGGTGAAAACTAACCTAACGAGGAAACTTTGGAGAAGCCGTCCTTTTGCAGTGCACACTGACTATCCTTTAACAGACATAGTGACTATTTTATTATTTTTTTTTAAGATTATGGATTTTCCCCCCCCTTGTTTTATTTTCGTATTTGAGTAGAGATGTTACTGAATGCCTTCTTGGTGGCAAATGCCCAGAAGCGGAGATGCTAATTCACGGGAGTTTCATCAGTCATTTCAAAGGAGAGGTCACATAGATAAGAAAAATGAACAGCACGCAGTATGTGAAGCAGTGACATTCAATGAGTCCTTGTCACTAGCAGCCATTAGCATGCAAGCCTGCTGTTATGTTTCACTGCTTTATGTGTTTTTCTTGACCAGGCAGGGAGCCTTCGGAGCACTGTAGCAGTTAATACCATACAAGTTATTGTTTCTTTCTTGAATGCCTTGTATTTTTAGTACCATTTAGATGCTTCTCTGTCCCCTTGTGCATCTAAAATTTTAAAGAGAATCAAAGAATGCATAATTTATATCTGTCCCAGAGGTAATGGAGTGACTCAATGATATCTGTGAAGGGGATGATTTTAAATTTCATGTCTTATGCAAGAGGTGATTTTTATATGAAAACTGCAAAAACTGGCCTCGGGGATACCCAGATAATTATCCTTACAACAACGTGTGTCGATTCCAGGGGGATTATAGCAGAAAGCTTGAGTGTCTTGTGTATCACCATCCCTTGTGTATCATGGTTGTCATAATCGAAAACATAGCAAGTGATAGAGCTCAGAGAATATAACTTGTATTTTGACTTGGAAAAGCACATGCAGGAGGTGTGAAAAGGCAGGTTTGCTTTGACTCTGTTGAAGAATTCATGCAAGACACAAGGCATTTGTTTATCGCTGAAATTCTTTCCTTTAGTTAAAGGAAAAACAGTTGTTTACTGATGTTGGGCAGAACCCATCAGTACATACTTTATCACACAGCACAGTTCTACTAGACTATTTCTGGTTTCATTTACCAAAAGCCTAGAAGTGCCATGGCTAGAAATAAATGTCTACTTCTTTGATATGCTATATGTTTGAAAATGCACTTTAAGGTCTGTATTACAGACAGTTCAAAGGGAATATAAATTGGTGCAGTATTCTCTCCTTTTCTTTCTAGTCTCACATATTCACTGCATTTTTATCAAGACCGTTTTCAATAACTTGTCTTTAAAAACAACTATTTTGTATTTTATTTAACTTGGACTTTGTTCTATTTAAATAATTGTTATGATATTCCTGCTTCTATAGTTTAAAATGTTTAACAACCTCTAAACCAGTTCTACACTGACTTTTAGCATTCTGTATCCAAGGAGTCAGTTGATCTTCCTTGCTTTTCCTTTGGAAACCCTCTAGTTTTAACTATTCTTTCCACTTCTTGCAGGGTTGGCCATGAGAATTTGTACTGTTCCTTTGGAAATACCGCGATGGGGCCACTGAGAAGTTACTTTCCTTCGTACAGGTCTGTAAACTATACTGCATTCCGAATATTTCAGCATGTAGACTCCTGTGCCAATTTATCTTTTGTACCTTGAGTGCGTGCAAACCAAATTAAAATCTAATGTTATTCTGGAGCAAGGGTTGTGAAAAATTATTTTTGTTTCTCACAAAATGTTTAGGACGTACCTCTGTTCTGTTGTATGAAAGTAGAGTAACCCATTTGTCTTTCCTTTAAAGTGAATTATTGCAGTTTATAGAGTTGAACTGCAGAAAGGAATTGGGCCTGTAAGTCATTTTCACCTCACCGCTACGTCTTTCAGTATGTGTTGAAACTGCATTCCCTTAAAAGGCCCTGCAATCGATTGCTCCCACCCAGGTTGCTAATATGTGAGCGGATGTCCCACAGCTATAGCTGTGGATGTTTCAAGAAGCCCTGTTAGCAAAGGGTCAGCAGAATTACTGGGGCTTTTGGGTCAGGAGGAGCTCAGGTTCACGGAAAGTTTAAGAAAATAAATAAAAAAAAAAAAGTTGGTAAAGAAGTTGATATTTAAGAGACTGTGAAAAGAGCAGAATAGTAATGGCTTGGCTCCTGTCGTGTCAGCATGGCAAGGAGCGCTGAGGAGCCTGTACCTTACGCTATGCCCTTGTCAGCCAGAACGATAGTGTTATAAGCGTTGTGGCCTACCATCACAATGATTTAGAGGGTAGAAAACACTCCCCTGCATTTCAATACGTTTTTCAATGCAGCTATATAACAGAGAAAAATTTGATTTCTTACTGCTTTCAAAGGCAGCACTGAACAGCATTTGTATATAAATTTGCTCAGAAAAACCAATGGGAATCAACTTTTCCATCTAGGTGCTCATACCTTGCGATCGGATCACGCTCAGAGTCTATGGGAGTTGTATGTGGCCCTAAATACTAATTTTTAAAAATGTTCATGTTTAGAATATGCTCTATTGCATTCACTTGCTTTACCTGAGAGCACTTTGGGTTTTATTGCTTTCCTTGTTGCCTCTTTGTAGTCACTTACTATTCCATTACTCAGTAGGAATTCTGTAGGGAAAGTGGCTTGTAAACCTTAAACAAAAACAAAACCACATGGATATAGGGAAAGAGGGGCATCCAAAACAACTTTTAATTTCTTTTTGGAAATTGTTATGATTTGGTAATACCTTTTAATGCCACTCCAACTCCAAAATTCTTTACAAATGATTTCAACCTAGATGGAAACCTCCCACACGTCTACAGCTTCCATAATGAGCAAAAGCCCTAGGTCAGGCTGGCTGAGATGCTGCAGATACAGATCTGATCGTGATGCCTCGAGCTTGTGTTGAGTGAAAGCTCTGTGTTCCAAAATAAGTTGCTTTTCAGAGTAATTGCACAACCGTTGAATGATCTGTGTCACATTAAAGCTTTATGACTGCACTATTTCTTTCTTTAATGATGATATCCCTTAGGGCAAAAGTTGTGTTTTTCTTTGGCAGGGGGAGAAAGAAGTGGAAACACTGAAAGCCATTTAAGATAAGGGGAGAAAACTTGTTGCGTGTGTTGACGTTTGGTTTGTAAATCCTTTACTAGGAGCAGCAGCTTTAGAAAACCTTCCTTTCTAGACCTGTCTGTGAGCGTTGGTGGAATCACGGCTCACCAAAGACTTCCAAGAGCTGCTGCTAAGTTTGCTGAAGCAAAGCGTGGTTGGGCTTGTGTCCTAATGAATTTGATACAAATGCAGTCAACAGCTGCTATGCAGAGAAAGCTTAGGCAAGTCATTTGCCTAAAACACACTTAAATGTTTCCTTGTTCCCAGGTCTGATTCCTGAAGAATAATGGCTTTGTGATATACATAGAAATCAGTACTGCGTCCTTTAAAAAAGAGGATAAATATGATACTAATTTAATGTATGTACATACTAGATATAGGTATACTAATGCCATAAAGTAGTTTGGGTATGGCTGCGCTGTACCTTCATTATAATGCAGGAGCAAAGGAAAACCAATTAAATTAAAAGGCAAGGCATTTCTACTGAAAAGGAGATAGAAGGTGTAATTTCCCCTTGGAAAGTGTTGCCCCGAGGTATTGTCAAAAGGTGTTGCACTGAACCTTTGCAAGAAATAGATATTTACATCAGCAAGAACGCCATCACAGATTTATTTTTCATATTACACAGTTATAAAGCAGTTCCACAGCAGCTGACTGACTGGAGGCTGAACTCACCGATACTTGTCTCAGGGTTTGGGTGAAGCTTCTTCTGCAGCTCTGTAGCAGCTGCTATTGACATTGAAGGAAAACAGGACACTAGTCTCACCAAATAATTCATTTAATCCAGGTCAGCTTTTCCCATTTATCCCATGGCTTTTGCTGCAAATTTAATGCAATTTTTTTCCTCATAAGTAGCTCCTTCTCTTGTACAGTTTTGTTTTCTTAATCTCTCCTTTATTTTCTGCCTGTGATCCCTCATCCATTCCCCAGAGATGCCTCCTTTTCCCTGACATCTTTGTTACTTGTCCTTGTTTTGTTTGAGGTTCATTCATTTAGTGCTGGAGTTTATTGAATTTTTCTATTGGGATGACTAAATTATGCATCTCTCCAAACGCCTCTTGGGGTCTCCTCAAACCTTTGTCCTTGGCACCCCTACAGTGAAACGAGTGTCTTGGTTTTAGGGGGAGCAGAGAAAAACAAAGACAGTGAAAAAAGCTGAGAGCAGTGACAGAGAAGGGGCTGCCACGTGGGATGGGAAGCCCCCGTCTCCCAGGACTGGGCTCCTCTGCCCCAGCCTCTGGTTGTGGCCTCCTGCGCACGTTGTCGGCTGGAGCTGGCTCCTAGTGTGGTTTTGGTGGAGGGAGTGCTACTCCCTGGTCTTACTCCTTCTTCCAGTAATGAAAACACACCTGGCAAAATACCAATCTGTCAGAAGTCATGGAGGGGAGGGAGAAAGGAGGGGAAGAGCCTAGGGAGAGCACTTTTCCACAGGAGCATGTAAGCATGACAACCATTCCTTTGATCTCCATACCAGCGCTGCAGGTGGACCTGGAGAGCCCTGCTGCTGCTGTATTTAGATGCACATGCCTGCCTTAAATCCATGCTGGCAGAGAGGCCAGACCCTCGATGCCACCGGGCTTTGCTCACAGCTCAGCTCTCCCACCAGAGACAGTGAGGGCAATGAAGTGGCTGCTCACGCGCAATGCATGGAGGTCTGCAAAGAGGAAACGGGGGCAGCTGATGCACAAACCAGAACCGTGGAGGCAAACAGGGGCATGTTATTTTTGCACACCTTATATGCAAATTACCTGGCTGCAAAAAAGTAGAAAGGAAAGGGGTTGTTACTACCTGGAAATGTGCCATGTGTGCTTTTGATGCATATATTTGAATTATTGAACAGATGGAAGCCAAATAGCCTGGTAACTGGAGAAAATCTATAAGCTGGATGCTCTAAGGTAATGTGGCAGAATAAAATGGGAGGGTGGAGGAAGTAAATCTCACAGAGCTGCCATGGAGGGACAGTTGCATTTTATTAGAACAGAAATTAAAACAAGACTGTGAGTTTGTAAAGACTATTGTGTCCAAATCAAGGTCTGTATGTGCAAGCTGATACAAATACATATATGAAATTGTTATTTTTGAATGATGATTCAGAGGGTCTGTGACCATCCAACTCTGTTCTTTTGTTGCCCACAGCAAGACAGGGAGCAGGGGATTATTAGAAAAAATAAAATAACTGTTTGCTTACCTGAACAAGAGCTATGGCCAGAGCAGGAGTTCTGCAAGAGACTGAAATTAACACAGATGCGGGGAAAACAAACCAACCAACCCAGACAGTAGGACCTTTTAATTGGCTTTTATGTTTTGAGTTGTTCCTAAGGAATTCCTAAGAGTGGTGACAAGTGCTTCCTCTGCTGCAGGAGCAATCCAGAAGCATCCTTAAATACCTCCCTGTTGTTCAGTCATAGCTACTTCCTAGAAGAATGGGAAAGCAGTTGAGAGACTCTGCAAACTACACAGTGTCTGTAGACTCAGATCACGAGTAAAGGATCTTTACTAGTCTCACTTCAGTGCCCAACATCTTCTGTTTCAAAGTGGCAATTTGATGATGACCTTTGCTGATCTTAACTCCTGGTGCATTACGCAAAAAGAAGGGAGATCTTTAGTGTCAACAGTCAAGAACACCTTAGGGACACCAAAGATCATTTGGATCATTTGCCTGGGCTACCAATGAGAGCAAAGATGTCTAGATAATGAGAGAGGTGTTTATCCAATCTTCCAGTGTGCCACCCCATGTAGTCTTTTCCAGATCTACACAATACTTAGGGATATTTCTAAAATTCAAGGTACGCTTTATTTGCTCCATAGGAAGCCATTTAGTGTCTTTTACAGTGAAGATTCACAGATTCATGGATTCACAGATGCGTAGGGGTTGGAAAGGACCTCTGGAGATCATCTAGTCCAACCCCCCTGCTAGAGCAGAATCACCTAGAGCAGATTGCACAGGATCCTGTCCAGATGGGTTCTGAATATCTCCAGAGAAGGAGACTCCACAATCTCTCTGTGCTGCCTGTCCCAGTGCTCTGTCACCCTCAAAGTGAAGAAGTTTTTCTTCATATTGAGATGGAACTTCCTGTGTTCCAATTTGTGCCCATTGCCCCTTGTCCTGTCACTGGGCACCACTGAAGAGAGTCTGACCCCATCTTCTAGACATCCACCCCTTAGAAATTTATAAGCATTGATCAGATCTCCTCTCAGTCTTCTCTTCTCCAGGCTAAACAGACCCAGATCCCTGAGCCTTTCCTCATACCAGAGATGCTCCAGTCCCCTACTCATCTTTGTAGCTCTCCACAGGACTCTCTCCTGTAATTCCCTGTCTATCTTGAACTGGGGAGCCCCCAACTGGACACAATACTCCAGGCTGTGGCCTCACCAGGGCAGAGAAGAGGGGGAGGATAATGTCCCTTGACCTGCTGGCCACACTCTTCTTTCTGGACCCCAGGACACCATTGGCCTTCTTGGCCGTGAGAGCACATTGCTGGCTCATGCTTAACATTTTGTCCACCAGGACTGCCAGGTCCTTCTCTGCAGCTCTGCTTCCCAGCAGGTCAACCCCTAACCTGAACTGGTGCCTGGGGTTGTTCTTCCCTAGGTGCGGGACCCTACACTTGTCCGTGTTAAATTTCATAAGGTTTCCCTTTGTCCAACTCTCCAGCCTGTCCAGGTTTTGCTGAATGGCAGCGCAGCCTTTTGGTATATCAGCCACCCCTCCCAGCTTCGTGTCATCAGCAAACTTGCTGAGGATACACTCTGTCCCTTCGTCCAGGTGGTTGATGAATATGTTAAATAAGACCGGACCCAACACTGACCCTTGTGATAGAGAGCAGTTGAACATAATTTTCTTTATGGTAATCTGTCAAATATTAGAAGGACAAATTACTTTATCTTGTAGTTTAATTTGTTTATCTATTATCAGAGTAAGCATTTGCAGATCCTATAGGTCCTATTCCAAACCCTTTTTTTTTTGCCTTCCGTTCATGTACCTGTATCCCTCCATAGATAGTTAACTTCTTGACTCAAGTGCCAGTGTTAAGAAGCTGAATATAGTCCATATGACTTTCAGATGGATACAAATTATGTAAAATAAGCCCAGAATTTAGAAGCTTGATAGTTATCGAGGCATACCGCTAATTGAAATTACTCCAGTTCATATCTTACCTCAGCTTTGTCTAGGTGGAATCACTGCTAGTGTCTTCTCTCTCTTCTATCCTTTAAACTCTTCTCAGTGTGATACTAGATAATGAATGACATTGTTGGAGAGACAGTAAGTGTGCGACTGATAGCTCTCAGCATATGGATAATGGCACATCTTACACCTTTTCATTGCCCACATTCTGGCTGCACAGAGATATCTGAGCAGCAGATGAGGTGAAGTGGTGGCTGTAGCACATTTCAGAAACAATAATTGTCCATTCAGGTCCCTTTAAAAGAAAGACAGCAAAGAACTGCTAAGTTTTCTATCACTGAGACCCTTAGAAGAATCAATCATACGTCATGAATAATAATAATATAGAAGAGGGAGGACAGCTGCTCAGCTGAACATCATAAGTATTGACACCTTCCAGGAGGAGTAATCAGTAATCCCCTGGACTAAAGCAGGTGTCACAACAAGATAAAAGTCGTAAGCTGCAGCTCCAGTGAGAGTCTGTTGCTATATACAGAAAGATATGAATTGATTTCACTTTTGAAAGGCAGTTGAAACATCTTCTCCAGTTGAGAGGAGGAGAAATCCACTGTCCAAGTGTCCAGAAACAGCAGTGAAACTTTCAGAACTTGTTACTTAAAAAAAAAAAAGAAAAAAAAAGAAAAAAGGAGTATTCAGATGGCCAAGCACCAGCCAAAATGAACAGTTACAAAAATCTTTTCCTTTTTCCACCAAAGCCCAACACAATGCTGGCAGGTTTATGTCCTTTCTCTCCTGCTTTTTAGCTAAAATATGTGGAAAGGCTATCAGTTTAAATAGTAAACGTTAAAGGAATTTTTTTAGATTTGTGTACATGAGAGAAGAATGATGGTGAGTTTGATCCTGCAACGAGTATACTTGTAATGCTCTCACCATTAGAAGCTGACTGTGATGATTATTCAGCTCCTTGTTGCCAGCCTTGTAAAAACTCTTTGACATCACCTTACTTCAGGAGCATCCTTTGTTCATCTTCAGAACTCAGAACCCAGCAAATTTCAATCAATGTGATAAGGCAAAGCCTTGAATTTGATAACATTTCAGCTTGCTTTCTGGGCTGAAGTGTAGCACACTTAGCATTTTGGGATTGAGGGTCCTAAGATAATACTGCTCCAGATGGCTCAGATTTCTAGGGTCAATTACTGCACAGAAAAGGGAAAATACAGAGAGAAATTGGCTATTAGACGCCATGAGTGAAAAACAAAAAGCAAAAGTTAAAGGAATCCACATAAACATTAATATGAGTTGGTTGACTCCATAGAAGAAATGATCCAATAATGGCTGTAGGCGACCATTCAGGAAGTAATGTGTTGCTACTTAAAGTCATCGATCCTACATTTGCTAAAAAAAAAAGAAAGAAAAAAAGACCACTGAACATTGTGTTCAAGAGGCTTTATAAGAATCAGAGGAAAGCATGACCAGGCAGTTTGCTCAAACAGCAAGACTGAAAGCAGAAAGATGAAAGAATATCTAGAGTCAAAACACTCTGTGACTTTGAGCTTTCAGAACACTACTGAAAATTAACTAAGGGAAAGGTAGTATGTACTATTGCCCAAAATATCCTAGACTCAAGAAATTATTCTCCTGCTAACTCGCTACATTTTTTTTCCACTAGAATCATAAAAAATTTAGCAAGTAACTTGAGGGCCCTGCAGCTGCAGCAACTGTCCAGACACTCTTCCCGTCAGAACTGTGGCTGACCTGTTTCTGGGGGCCTCCACTGATGGAGATTCTCAAGGCAATTAATTCCAAGGCCTAATTTTCCTTTCCATTAGAAAATACACTTTTTTTTCTTTCTTAACCTGCAAGTCACTTCTGTCCCACCTGCAGTGACCAAGAGTAAGTTATTCCCTTTTTCCTTGCAACCATCTTTAATATTTTCAGGGTCCTTTGTCATGTTTTCCCCAAGTCTTGTCTTCTTTACATTAAACAACAGTTTATTCATTTTTTTGTCATGCTTTGTAGAGTACTCACTGTCCATTGGTCATACTCGCCTTAAAATGTGGCATCCAACACTGCACCTAAGGTTCTGGTTGAAGTCTATCCAAAGTGAAGTAATAAAGGAGAATTCCCTCACGTGTCTTGTAGATAGCATTCTCCTTTATATTTCTAATCTGACATTCATACATATGTGAGGTGACTCTGATTAAGCTTGTGATCCACTGGATGTGGGTAACCTCAGAACCTTCTTAGCAAGACTAAACCTATTTGGTTATTTCCTGTTGAGTGTGTTCGCTGAGTTGACTGCTTCTGACCTCACCTCTCAAAGATAATTGCCAGCAGCTCTAGGATTCCCTTAGTCAATTATCTACAAATTCTAGGGTGAAATTCATAAGGTCCAGCCGATGTGAAAAAAATTAACTTGTCTCAGTTTTCTCTAATCTACCTTTTCCTACGATGACCTGAATTTGTACTCCTTTGTCTTCAGTGTTAACTGTTGTGGCTTTTTGATCACAGCTGACCCTCCTAACAACTTTTCCTCCCATTGAGTAGCAAACCAACTCTTTCTTCTTGCTATTGCTAATAGCAATATTCTTACTACTGCACTTGGTGGTTTTCTTAGGAAGGTTTTCTACTTATATATGCCCTTATCCAAAGTATATTGCAATGTTACACAGACTAGAGGAAGGGCTTTGAAAAAGAGCATACAATTTTCATAACATGGGATTCCACAGAGGCACTGGATTTAGAAGAGCAATTGAAGACAGTCATGGCAGTACTTGACAGGTAACACACAGATGTCACTATTCTTACAGTCTCAGTGGAAACCTGACTTGATCTAATTAATAACAAGGAACTAGCACCAAAGAGAATAAAGGAAAATGTTTCAGAGACACCGAGGATCTTGAAAGCGAAGGTCATATGTTAAATCCAGGAGAGGACTGAGTCTGAAATATGGCATCTTGTTCATAAAACTGACTGTCACTGTGTGGTTTGCTTAGTGGATACTTAATTTGTGCATAATGCTGTTCTTTTAATGTCTGAAGGCCACCAATTCACTTCTGTAGTTAATCACAATGTTCTGTATTTCTTTCACGCCATGAAAACATCCCAAGTGTCCCTCTATTTTATTCTTCTCTCTTCACACAGCCTTTTTACTGTTTTGAGATGGCAAAGAAACAGGTGGAGAAGGGAAAGGAGATAATGACAGAGTAACAGGTTAAAGATGTAGTATCTTCTGCAAGCAAGTCAGATATTCCCTCTTTTTTGTTGTTGGTTGTTTTTTTTTTTGGGGATGGGGGTGGGGTGGGGGAGTGGGGGTGAGCTATTCAGCAATCTCTCCAAAATCCTGGCCGAAGTTCTGTGGACCATTTGCTGTCAGATTTAATGTCAGTCACACATGAGTGAAATCAATCAAATGCACTATCTGGTCCCAATGAAGTGTAGATATACAGAGCGAGCTGGTTGTCCTCTTGTTCTGAGCCTCTGATCATTCTGTAATCCCTCCAGGAGCATACCCCTTTAATGCTAGAGACCTTTGCCTCCAGGTTTTATAATGGTCAGTTCCGCAATCCTCAGTTCCTCCATTAATGTATCTTTGATTTTTCCACCTCTGTAGCTCCTTCTGTAGGTTAAAGTGAGTTGTGATTTCTGTTGGGAAGTTTCTCTCTATCAAGAGCCATACAGCCAGAAGGTGGCTTGCCATGCCCTAGGACAGGCTTTCAGAAAAAAAAAGTAGTGTTTGATAACCAGGTGGAATGTGCTTTTTAAGGTCTTTTAGTTATAATAAAAAAAAACCAAGCCTATGTGGGTGTCCTTTGTGGCAGCATTTTGTTTGCTTTGATGAAGACGTTTCTCTGCACGTGGTTGAGCATTCAGTGGACTCCTGACAGTCTCAGCACTGAATCCATGAGGTGCTTAAGACTACAGAGCCTAGGTCAAACCTAGACTCTGCACTGCAATCCCAGGTCCTTCAGGCGTATCTCAGGCCGCAGGCTCTTTGCCTGGCCCTTCCAGTAGAGAGCTGCAACTCAGCAGCCTATGGCCTTGCTCCAGAGTCCATTCCTCACTCCCTCAGTTCTCCTTCTGTACTCCCTCCTGCAAAATCTCCCAAGAACTTTGAAATGGTTGGTTTATGCTTCAGTTCACCAGGATTCAGGTGCTCGTTGAGAATCCACAGACATTCAGATAAGGGTTTACACCTACGCAGCTGTCTACTGGTAGATAGGAGCTCCTCTGACCATTTTCCAAGCCAACCAGAAGCTGTGTAGCACAGTCAGCATGATGCTGAGTACAAACTAATAAATTGCTGTGATTGGCAGTGTTTATTTGTGCTGACTCAGTGCAGTTAACTTGGCCTTGGCACTGCTAGTACATTTATGTGGCTTCCAGTTGCCTCTGACCCCAAGCGGAACAATCCTGAATTTGCTCAGTGTGGGCCCGGCAGACTGGTGTCAACAGCCAGACCATGCAGGCACGCACTGCGGTAAGCTTTGCCCAACACTTAAAGTACAACAGATCCCTGGAAACAAATTGCTCTGTGAGCAGTGGAGAAGTCTCTTTTACTGGATTAATGTCCCCTCTTGCCTAAACCTCCCACCTAAGTTTCCTGGCTCCCTCTCACATCCCTGCCGGTGAGAGGCAGCCCGTCCTGATGAGGCACATCCATGGCAGCCGGCAGGTCTGCCCACACCTGCCCGTTGGCTTTTCCCAGGCAGAGTTTGCGCTGGCTGCTCTGCCTGCCTTCCTCTTCCTCCGTACGCACCAGTTTATGTGCTGCTTCACCATCCGGCTGCTGGTTTTCATTAAACTCCTAGTAATGAGTTACCTCTTGTGACTTCTCTCCCAACTTTTATGCTGGCTTGAAAGCGGGTTCAAATTTGCTACTGCCCCAGCTCTGATAGTAAAAGTGTGATAAATGAACAGGCAGAGGTTCCTTTAAAAATAACCAGAGAGAACAAAATTCATACCTGCTCTTTGCTCTTAGGCTGTACTTATATATTATTTTGATACTATATTTTACAGATCTGGACTCAGAGCATGCTGCCTTCAAGCGCTCATTTCCACACCCCACACCAGAGGTTACCCTCCCTTTGGCTACACTTAGTGGCTCAGCAGTTTCTTTCTAAATTGGATCTGAGAAATGATTCATGTTAAAAGAACCATTTTTTAAAATTGACTTTTTTTAATGACGCCAGTAAGATTTTGGGCATGGCCAGGCAAATACTTGAACTGAGACAGCTGAGGGGATACGGTGGAAGGAGGAGTGGTTCAGGAGCAAGGCCCTCGTCAGCTCACCAACATCTAGGGGTTTGTATCCCTCGCTGCAGTGCTGTTATCACAGAAGCAAATCCCTGCTCCCTAGTCCACTTATTTCTACATGTTTTGTCTCCACAGTTTGGTAGCTTATAAACCCCTGTCCCAGGAGACAATCTGTCCCATCAGTCTGAAACTGAACAATAAAAAAATGAATGTGTAAACATTCCAAACATTTCCAAACTATTGGAAATTTTTGACTAAAAAATGGGGAATTTTGCATGTTCTTGATGTCATTTTGTGTTTGTGGCAGCACAACTTTTATGGTTGCATAATGTCCCCAGCACGTTGATGTTCATATTCCTTGGACAGTATGGGAAATGGCCAAAACTTGCCCTTTAGGTCTTTCAGGAGGTGAGGTAAAGAAAAAAAACAATTTGCTTTCAGTAAGATTTAACTGTGCTATGGTCTGTAGCTGAGTCAGTTGCTTTGGGTATCAATAGTAGATGAAAATATTCAAGGACATTTGGGTTTGGCTGTAGGAAATTACTAATATAATGGTGAATGTAAGTCCCATTGCCTTCACGTTTGTTTTGTTTTCCTTGGTGGAAAGAGTTGACCAATGTGACTAGAGCATTTGGTACCTGGGCTTATTACTAGATTCTTAATCAAGGAAGTCTGAGTACTTTGGCTATGTTGCCACCCTAACTCTTCCCTGCTCCCCACTCCAGCTGAGACACATTATAGATTGGACAAGGTTTGAAATGACTCTTGTTTTCAAAGCATGGTTTTGTGAAGAAGCGGACAGCAGTTACTGCTTTAAGAGAATCTGTCACCTTGTCCTCTGGAAGAAAGGTAACAACAATCTTTTCCGATAATGAACCCGTTATCTCTCTCCTGGAATTTATCAGGCAAGAAACATATTGATCCAATTTGCAGGTTGCAGCCTGTACTTCTCTAAACATGTCCAAAACCTTAGCACATGATGATGGCCAGAACTTACTCTGCATTTAGTTTGCAGACATGTGCCTCCCCTTCTCTTCTCCCTTGTGGGCTGCTGTTCTCTTTACAACCCAAGCAATCTGAAGTGGATGAAAATTTCCTCTGTTTGAACTAATTCGTTTTAACTCTGTTCTTTTGGAAACTCTCTCAAAATGTTTTTCCTCCTTGGTCTCTCTTGGAGAAAAAAACTAGTGCATGAAAGTATTTATATCCCAGCAAAAGATGCTGAATTAGAGTTCTAAAAAAAATCTAGAATCTTTTTTCTATTTATTATTTATAAATTGTTGTCATTTTGTAATATTCCTTTTGGAACCCATATTTTCATTTGCATGGAAGTGGCACTTCCTTTTTAATCTCTGGGTCTGCTTTTTAAGATTGTTTTTTAAGGTAACTGACACCTTATCCTTCTCAGAAGACCCTGTTGTAATGATTCACTGTGCTTTACCTGTCATAATGAAACAAAAATGAATGTGAAATCATTCGTTTTCTGATCGATTTAGAGTAAGAAAGATAAATCTTCCTTGTTTATGAGAAACCATTTACAGAGGCTACTATGGCAACAAAATTAATGACAGACAAGGAGGCTGTTAATTAATTGTTCAGGCTGACTTGAATAAGAAAATCCTGAATCTTTGTTGAATCCATTTACTACCATCCCAATAGCTCTTGGTTATTTGTTTGAAGAGTTAGTGCATCTTTTTACTGCACTGGGAAAAAAAAGAGTTTTATGATAATAGAAGTGAAAGGGTGCATGGACTACATTAGCCTTCCCCTCGTGATCCCATTGGACACGATCGCTGAAGTTTGGGTTGTGCTCACAATGATCCCCTCTGCTGATGATAATTCGATGAATAAAGCTGATAATGCCTTTAGGCCACTAAGGATATAAACAAACAGAAGTAGTCCCAGCCCCGAGTGATTTACAGTCTATAAAGCTGATACATGCCAAGCAAAAAGTAATACTTTGGGATGCAGGCAAAAAGGGTATTTCCAATTGCTTTTTAAAATAGTCCTGGGATGCTGGCAGAGATATTATGTTGATATGTGTTAGTGGGCATGAGATGAGGGGAAGAATACCTAATCTCCCCAGGAGCAGAGGAAGAACCCTTGGGAGGCCTATAGGCTGTTAAGTATATAAACTACAGCAGTTTCCTTACTACTAAAGTTGGCATATTATGCTCTGTAAAGCAGGATTGATATGTTTTCTACAACAGAAGGATCAGCCAACGAACTGATTTGAGGTGTAACTTATGGAGAGACTGATCTGCTTTACTTTTTGAAATAAATTACAGTTTAAGGAAATAAATACATCTATAGAAAGAGTTAGAGCATGAAACATTTGGACATTGTTCATTTTTATGTGTGCATTTAGCTCAAAGATCTAGACATATGGTGGAAACTCATATGGCCAGCACCCTTTAAGGTCAATTGCCATATGGCCAAAACTCTGCCTTTCCAGAGAATTTGGAGAGGCAGGTAAGATCTCTGCCACCTTGGAGCGGGGAGATGAGCTATCACATAGCAAGAGGATGCTCCTTTTGCCTCCTCTTCAGGCATTGTTTACTTTCTTGAGATGTCAACTTTCCAGCCGTATGAACAGTTGACCATCTAAAGTGTCAGCTATATGGAATTAGAAGCGTATGAAATATGAACTAGAGAACCAAAGAGTATCCACTTTGACTTCCACAATGAAATTCCTTCAAGAGTTGACTTTCTTTCACGAAGTCAATGGTTGCTGCCTCTGACTAAATTAGGAACAAGTTTCCAAGGCTGCAACAGGGATCAAAAGTAGTGACTAAACAACTGAGAAACATTTTCTTTTCTATAATACCTCTTCAGTAAAGAGCTAAATCCAGATTATTAAAACAAAAGAATAAACCTGAATGCTGGTTACAACAGTAATTAAATTTTTCTCCTAGTGGGAGAAAATTTATTACTCTAGTGACTCTTTCCCCAGCTTAATGCTAACGTTCTCTATTAAATTGAAAGGTAACACTGTAAATCAAAAGTGCTGTGAGTTGATATTTCTGAAAAAGGTAGTGGTGGCTGCTCACAAGCTGTGCACTGGTGTGCTGCATGGCAGTGTGTAGGTTTGCAACACCACATGAAGTAGTTTGGCACGCCTTATCTTCTCATAGCCATGTATGTATGCTAGGAAGGTTACCTACTGTGTGGGATGTGTACATGATCACGGTCCCTCACTCCTTACTCGGAATGAACTCCAATCAGCTCCACTTAGAGTTTCCTTCTTGGTCGTGACGCCAAGAGAGCTATATCGCTATGTGTGGTGGTAGCTGTATCGGGCAAGCAGTGAGAAGTTCCACTGCTTGAAAGTAACCATTAGAATGTTTCTTCCCTTCCTTCACTCTAATGTTTACAGATCTTAGCTTTTTTGTAGGTAACTAAGGAGAAGAGGAGGAAAAAGCCTCAGTGGAAATAATAGCAAGAGGATTCTTTTCAGTACAACAGTAAAGATAGCAAAGGCTATCCTGTTTTCCAGGTGCTCTTCTGTTTCTGTCAGCTGTGATATCTACACCAAACATGGTGTCATCAGTCAGCTACGGTATGGTGGGTTCATGCATATTTACCAATTTGCAAATTATGCATGTGGAGCTCTTAGCATAGCTGTTTCTTTGTCTTTCTGCTTTTCTTCCTCCACTAATGATTCAGAATGCTTACATGCCTAGCATCAGAGGGCTGTATTCTATGCTTGCCATTTGCCTTTGTACACCAATTAAGTCTTTGTAATTTAAATGATGTTTTATTTGCTGATTTGGAAGCATCCTCATTGGTAGAATGAGGTTTTCTTCATCCTGCAACTGTTCTTTGATATAATGATTTATTAAGGTACTAGGAGAAATATTGATCCCACTAATAGCTTCTGCCTTGCCACAGAATGCCTTACATTTTACTGACTGAAGGGGCCATATTCCTTTTCTCATCATCTGATTGACCATAAATGCTTTGGCCTTTCCCCAGCAATTATCACACTTACCAAAGCAGTGGGTAAAAGTCAAGTATTTATAGACTAATTAGAGAAGTCAACATGTCCAAATCGTGAACTTTACATAGTACAAAGAGTCATTGGACAGCACTTTGAAATTAGGGAGTGGTTCCATACTGTTAGAAAACAAATTAACAAATTCAGAGGAGTTATGTATATATTATCAGTTAGGACTGTCTTTCTGGGAATTACTATGTGGAGTTTTGTGCTGGGCCTGTGATTTATTAATGGCATTTATGCTTACGTTTCATTGGTATTTTCCACTGTGTTCTCCTTCGTCTATCCTTACCTCCTCTTTCCTGAGAAAGCTTTCTAATTTTAATGCCTGCAAGGTGGTGGTGAAAGGCATCGATTTTGTAACCCATCTGGAGCTGATTCCTTTTGTAGTTTTTGTTATCCACCTTGGAAAGTGCATTATTCCTACAGTAGCCACAAACCCTGAAAAGGAATAAAGGACGGCTGCATGGAAAATGCAGGACAAGGCTTTTAAGGGACACAGTTTGGTTCACTGAAATGAAGCCAAACGGAGGCCGAGATGCCCTGATCTTCTGCAGAGCAGATCACTGGTGTCTCCAGTGGGCTACTTAAGGATGTGGACACAGCTTTATGGAAAACAATTGCCTCTGTTTTATCCTGTCTTCATTTCCCCTCCTGTAATTCAGGCGCAGAGTCTCAGACTGGGATATGGCAAACCTAACTGATTTGCTTAATGCTAACGTAAAGGAAATTCTTTTTCATAAGACTGAGGCACTGACTGCTTCGCAGTATTGTTTAGTCAATATCTTGACTGTCTAGATTCAAATGAGGTTGGGGTTTCCAGAGGCTGGTGTTCCAGAGTTATAATAGTGAAAACACATTGGTAGAGTTACGTTAATTTTTATGCTTTACAGTTGGAGCTAATTTCAGACTACTTAGGGGTAAGAAAGACTTTGCCTGTGGGGGCAAGATTATCAGAAATTGGGTTTTTTTGTAGTGCTTTGAAAAATTTCCCCCAGCAAAGACTGTTGAAGACAGGACATGGAGCAAGTCTTCTGCTGTTCAGAAATGTTCCTCATTCCTGTGTAATCACATATCCCCAAAACTCTGGCCAGAAAATACAGAGGAGGAGAGTATTAATGTTGCCTTGCATTGAGATCTGTGTCTGCAATTATGCTAATAATAGTCTGTTAAAAAATTGTTTTCAGTTAACATTTGGTACTTGTGTTTTATTTTGCTCAGTGTAAGTACTGTTGCTAATGAAGCTGTCACATAGGTGAGATGACTTTTGTCACCCACATGTGAGCTAGTCACCCTGCATAGTCAACTGAGATGAGCAGGCATTTCTAGGACAGGAATCATCTCAGCTTTAAATAGACACGCTAAATAAATCAGATTCATCGCACCCTAGAAGTGTTTTCCACTGTTAACAGTGAAGGGAGTGACTAACTTAGAGGGACGTGTCCACAGTTCAATGAGATGAACCTGTGATATTGTGGTATGTGGGATGAATTACCTCCTCCAGGACCCCAAAGGAGAAAAGATGCTGCTGAGAAAGCCTGGAGAGCATGCTCAAATTCAATCCCAATTCTTTAGTTTATCTAAGTTAGCTGAGGTCTACCCTACGTGTCCAATGTGCCAGATTACTGCTGGTCTGGATCTGATTTGAGTGTAGGAGATGGGCTCTCACGGATGTAAATCTGTGCGGCTCCGTTAACGCCAGCGGAGCTCTGCTAACTACATCAGCACAGGATCTGGTCGGCGGAAAGGTAACGCTCTACCTGAATTACAGTAGCAGCCAGGGCATGAGATAATACCTTCCTTTAAATAGGCCAGTGTCATGCATCGGTTTGCCTTGTTCCAGCTACAGTAACTTGCTGTAACAGTGATGGGGGGACAAGGGGAAGGGGGGTCCCCCCTTTGCAGTAACAGCAGAGGCTGGGTTGTACCCAGGGCATGGCTGTTCCTGGGGTGCTGTGTTTATATCATGGCGGACCATACGGAGCGAACAGAAAGGATCCCACCCTGCGGCCAGTGTTGTCAATAGATGCCCTTAAATAATTTCTCAATGGCAACATATCTTCCTCTCCGAATGTTAATTAATAATTGATCTTGTTACGTATGTAGAGGACTCTCTATAATTCAATTCTCTGTATTTATGTCTCATAAATGACTCTGCCTTGTCAGATTTTATGGTGAAATAGTAGATCCAAAATTAGCATAATGTAACAACCAAATCACGTGTATAGTCTTGGTCTGCAAACACTTTTGCCCATGAATAATTTTAGTTATTACAACTGAACTCACTGGGGCTCACATATGCTTTTGCAGTATGAAAGCCACAATGTTTGTTGAATTAATTTCGTTCATACACTACATGTGTTCAAATGAAACTAATTTATCTGTCACATGTCGAGGCATTTCTCAGCATGTATCATGTAATTATTTTTTTTTTTAAGTGTAGTTCTAGTGAATCAGAGGCCTACATAATATTTCCAGTAGATATTTAGATAAAACTGCATCTGAATTCATGTTATGAGATAGAATCTTACTTTATATATGTCTGTGTGTTATATGTATAATATTATTTAACACATACTTTTATATATGTAAGCAATTATAGATATCTATGCATAGATGGGCATATACAGATAGATATGCATGTATATATATACACACACACATAAGTAGGTGCATGTAAGACCCACTCTCTCCATATATATGTATATTTGCATATGTAAGATATACACATTCTATGTGTTTGAAAATACAATTGCTATGTTACTAAACAGATGTGAACCCAGGTACACTCATACTAGTCTAACTCAAACCCATCTATCTTCACTTTGAAATAAACAATCTGATTCTATTTCTGGAGTTGAAAATAGATCATTCCCCTCCTGGGGACCAGCGTGCTGTGTGACTCTGTGAAGAAGGAAACTCGTAAGATTCAGTTTTAATGCTCATCCGGTGTCTCAGTGCAGACAAATGTCATTTACTTTGTGTCCGTGTGTTGTGAAGCTGAAGAGATGTTGCACTTTGTAATGACACTGGGTTTATATATTGCGTTGCTGAGAAGAGGGAATGAAGTGAAGGTAAGAACCTTAACGATATCCTGTGAATTTAAAAATATAAAATAAAAAGTTATCTAATATTTTTGTTTTTAAATGAAACAATAAGGAAATATACTGAGCTTGCTCTGAGGATGTTGCTTAATGATATAAAAATAATCGCTCCGATTGCAGTGTTTGAAATGAGGCTGGTTTATGATCTAGCGTCTAAAGATCATTAACCAACATCTGCTATTTTCTGGAAACAGTGCTGAAAAAAAGCCCAAATATAAACTCCTTTAGTTAAATTGCCCTTTTTATACGCTGTAAGTAATGGGGAGAGAACCGTAGGGAAGTCTGGAGGTGCTGCTCGCGTTCGGGTAGACTGAGATTGTTCTCTGTCATTCAGAATTGACCTGGAGAGATTACTTGGTTTCCCTTGTAAAGCCGAAAGTGGTTGTTACGCTTACTTCTTTTATTTTAAATGGACTCAGGCAGCCATGAAGGCTTTTAGGCAGGACATAGTACGTCTGGCCCGCAGGGCCGGCGGGGCTGGCTTTAATGCATTGCTCACTGGCCCCGGTCTCCGACAGCGTGGATCTCAGTTAGGATGCTCGGCGCTCCCACGTGGAGCTGATTTCTGATAGCTGTGCTCACACGGTGGTGCGCCTCGATTCACAAGATGCCCTGTTCGTGTTGGCGCAAAGCACCGCTGGGTGTGAATAAAGCTGTATGGGGTTGGACCTTGTGGGAGGAGTTCTGGGTCTGAGATGTGCCGGTGCGTGGGTGTCAATCCCCTCACTTACCCGGCCGTGTTGCTTGGGGAGTATTAGCACAGGAGTTAAGATAAATCAGTGTACTGCTGTGCTTGTAGACCGAGCTTGTAATGTATAAACGCCCCATCCTCCAGCCTCTGCTCATGATACCTTTATATTCACGGGCTTTTCCAATGAACTTGTCAGGCTACTTGTAAGAGGGAGGCTTTTTAAGATTGGATCCCTTAAAGAAGATGACTGTAGATAAAAGAGCGTCAGTGCGCATTAAGGATGAAATTTTCAAAGCAAGGACATCCTGTTGAGCTCTGTTTTGCCATTGTTGGCTTATATGTTTCTTCTTTTGTGTGAAATGCAGTACAAACATCTCTGCCAGAGGCCTTTTATTTTAGAGTTGATCTGAATTTATGGTCAACTGCTTAAAAATGAGATTAAACAAAGGTGATGGAATTATACTAAGTGAGATGTTTCAATTAGTTTATTTGTTTTTTTTAAAGAAACAACCTACAGGTTGGCACTTATATTGCTATAGTGGCAAACAGCTACCGTTGCCGGATGTATTTCAACCAACACACGTCTATAGGGCAAGATGTGATCCCATTACTCCCCAGTAAATGAAATCAGTTTGAGATAGTTGACTCCTTAGTGAAACAGAAAATGCTTTGAGGTTTCTTTACTGTGGGGCAAGAACATACTTCAGGCTCGTACCACAGCAGCCGATGCACATCTGATTCTCACCCTAACTTTCCCTAATGTGGTTTATTTATGTCGCTGCTCTTTGCATGATCACCACTCATTTAATACTGTCACGCAGGAGTATGTGTGCTTAGGGGGTTTGCGGAGATGCTGATAGCGTGTAAACAGGGGTTAGTGGAGCATTTGGTTGCATTTTTCAGTGCGTTGTTTTGACATGTGTTCCCTTGCAAGTGGTTTAACCCCTGGTGTACTCCAGTTCTGTAAAATGAGGCACGAAAATTACTGTCCACCAAACAGACTTAACCCACGCTTGAATTTATTGGTGTTAGGGAGCTCCTTAAGAGTCATGGACAATGACACTATAAACGTGGAAAACAGTCTGAATGTTACTAATACTTATTTAAAAGACAAACCTTTTCCAAGCCTTTTATTTTACGAAGTGTAAAAGCAATGTTTTATTTTTATTAAGCTAAGCTCATAATTTATCACCCTTCAGAATAAAATGCTTCCTGTTGGATATAATAGAAGATGTCCCTGCATACATCAGGCTGGCCTCAGGTGTCATTTTCTTATAGGCAATTGAGAAATCTGATTTCTTTTCTGTGTGATTCAGGATCCTGCAATCCGAGGAGAAAAAGTGTTTTCAGAAAGAGAAATGACAGTTCCTTTAAGTTTATGTTAACATTATCACACTGACTGAAAAGGTCAGGAAATTTGAGATTGTCTGTAATGTTACAGGCTGTAGTGCTGGCTCAGGTGGGTTAATCAGCCTATGGAAGGCTGTGGACTTACGCTGACTTAGGGCGTACAGCCTTGGAACTATATATTTAACTATTCTTGGTTAATTAATACACTGAATTTTCATTTTTATGTATCTTTGGATATGTACTGCTGGGGAAATATCAACTTGAGCATAGAAGGAGACAGGAGTCTTCTTAGTGACTCAAATAGTTGGGAATGAGCTGTGCTTCTCTGCCTGCCTGCTTTAGGTGGACAGGCAGGGCCAACTAGACATGCCCAGACCACATACCTGGACCAACCTTTGTCTTCATAAATCTCTTGTCCTTCCTGAAGAGCTGGCTCTTTAACTGGCCATTCTCCTCCTAGCTGAGCAGGACTGGATGAATTTCTCCATTAAAGGACTACATAACTATGTGCTGTGAGCTGTAATGTGAAAAACTTACTGTGCAGAAACCAAAGGGAAAAAAAAAAAAAGAAAAAAAGAATTGCTAAATTAAAGATACTTCTAACTTGACATAAATTAACTCTGTTGCTGGTCACCGCATCATATCATGGGTCAAAGTTGTTCTTTGCTAACAAACAGTTGGGCAAGCAATTCTGAATTTGTAGATGACATTAGAAACCGTTCCTGTGTGGTTTGTTGGGGTTCTATTCTTCTTGCTGAGGTACTTATTTTGAATCCACTTGCAAGTCACCAGTGTCATAAGCAAAGTGTTTCATTATTACATTAAATAAGAAAAGTGCCCTTGGCCTGAGGTCACATTGACCAAGATTTTATGGTGGAATTTTAAATCCTCTAACCACAGGGATTTTGTAAATTGAAATATAGATGCAACCTTGAAATCTACAGTTTCAGCGTTGTTGGCTGTGATAAATATGAGCCATAAAGTAAACCTGTGCTCTGAACCAGATTGGATCAAGCATCGTTGCTGTAGCTCCTTTGCCATTTTTCTGTGTTTCTCTTCTCAGCATCTGGTAGATCTGTAGAAACAGATCACTTTTCTCCATTTCAAGGTTGTATTTTTTTTTCTGAGGCTGGGGTTAAGGAATTGTCACATCCCAAAGGGAATCTTTGTTTTATTTTTTAATCTATCTTGCTGTAGCTTTATTTCTGCAGCAAGTGGTTTTAGTAATCCATACAATCCGCTCTCCAGGTAAAGTTGACAGGTAGATTTATGAACCAGAAGAAGATAATCTGCTTTCACAAAGGGTCACTGGTACCAGTGCACATAGCAACTAGTTTCTGCCATGCTTCTGTAAAGGGCAGGGTTAGACAAACCTCTCATCAAAAGGAGGAAAAAAAGAAAAGGGAGTTCTTACTCTTGAGAAGATACCTACAAAGAAAGGCGCAAAATGGGTAGATGAGAATGCTTTTAAGAACTTCTTTCCTTGCAGTAGTCAGGTAGCTCGATGTCAGAAGTCGAAAGTCTGTGCTGCCATCCCTGAGCTGGGATTTCACCATTCTCTCCTGATGTGGGATGCTTGGCTGGCGTTGCCTCAGAGTGGGCATTTTAGTGGCTGTGAGGATTGCTAGAGCTACAGATAGCATAGCTGGAAACTGTTAATTCATCTGTAAAGTAGAATCTGTACGAGTAATTAATATAATTTCTCCTGAAATCCATATTCCTCTCTGCCTATTGTTAAAAGAGGTTGCCACAGGGTGTAATTTTAGGACACTTCTCTCCTGGCTTCTGTGCGTGCAGGCAGCAAAGGTTTCTGGTGTCAGGGGACAAATCTCCCTTTTAATTTTTCAGTCTGACTGAAAATCACCTTCGGAAACAGGCAACTCCATTAACAGGAATTAATGGAGCCCTTTCTGTAAGCAGGGTTTTGCCCGGAGTGCTGGTGCTTGTAATAATCAGGACGTTTCATGAGCATGTTATTTCTGTGTTCCTAGAGCTTTATTTCAAAGCTGATTTTCTCAGGGTGCATGTAGCTCCCCAGCACACTCAAAAACACCAAAATGTTTTTGTCTTGTTTTGGCATCCTGTCTGTGTGCAGCTCCTAGTCCCCCAAGGATAAACACAGGAAAGCTTTTCTCTGCTATCTGGTGATAATTTTCTAAAGGTCAATGTTGTCATCCCTTTTATAGAAAATCTTACCTGTCAACTGCTGCCCAAAATAGGTAGAAGATATTTCTTTGCATTTCACTTGCAGTGGGGCTTTCCATGTGCAGCACTGGCTAAGCCTTTTTGCGTGCAGATCTGCTTTGTGCTATTTTATTTCTTTTTTAAACAATATTCTGCCTTTAAAATCATCATCTCATTCCTTCCCTACCATTCATGAGAGTTCCAAAATCCCTGGAATGTATGACACGTATTCCTGACATAATGCTTTAATTGCTGATATGGATGTTTTTCCCCCCCTTTTTTCTTTTTTCCTGGAGAAGAATAAATTTAAGATTCATGCGAGGTGAAGAGATTCTAACTCCCAACGGCATTGTTTTATCTCTTAACATTTAGAGGTGACTTTTAGAGCTGGTCAGTGGGAGGAATGAGTTTCTCATCAGAGAAAATTCTCCTTGCCATCACTTTCAACATGTATTTACCAGATTCTAGAAGGACTTTGTCTCCTCCTGCATCCCTATTCAGCACTGGCTGCCGAGGGGGGTGGTCCTCTTGACCATATGGGGGCTGCATTCACCTCTTAATTTGTTAGAAACAGATGTTTTCCTCAGAGGAAAGGAAAAGAGATGGAAAAACAGAGCAGCTGCCATGAAGTTTCCATTGTGGAAAGATCTGTCTAATCCAGGTTGGAATTTCTGGTCACAACCTGAGAGTAAATGCCTGTCCTGGGAGCTCTGACTAATTCGTCCTTAGGTGCTCACCACGCACCTGAGGTGTGTGATGGCAAGTGGCAGGTTGCAGACCTCAGCAAAAGCTTTTTCACAAAAGACTTAAACAACTCAAATCAGTAATTTCACCCCACTGCAGATCCTTTTGGTACTGTTCTGACTGGCAGGCTTTTCTGGTATATGAATACTGCCTCTTGCCCAGCCCTAATCATATGCCAGTGTTTGGGCTAGAAGAAAGAACAAAATAATAAAAAAAAAAAGGGAACATTTTTATTTGGATTAAATAAACATTTATCTCCTCGAACTGCTCAGAGAGAAATTAATTGTTTTATTCTTCTGATCTACTAATTACATGTACAGGCAAGCCCATGTAAGCTTTTCCTGCATGCTCTATCATTAAAGAATGGATTACGTCTGAATTAAATTACTGTATTTCCACTGAAGGTCTCAGTGGGTCAGGGTAGTTGGCAAGATTTATAGGCTAAAAAGAAGGAGGTCAATGGATGTCAGTGGTTAAGAAATATATTGTTCTGCTGGGGGAGTTATCCTTTCCTGAGAGTCTGAATTGCTCTTTTTCTCATTCTTAGCATCTCTTCACACCCTTGCACTGCACGGACATTAATTCTAAACTCCTGTAGTTTCTTGTCAGTTCTTGCCCTTTCAACCACCAAGAAACATTATGTCAAGTGCATGTTTTCCAAGTCCCTGCCTCAGACCGGGAAGTGTAAGAGGTGATCATGATGGCAATGCTTAATTTTCCAGGATGAGATCTATTCTTAGTCCTGTTTTGTCTGCGGCGGTGGGGCTTTGTGTTTGTTGGCGGTGACTACAGGCGCAATTGCTTTCTCACCGCTATAACTGTAGTAACTGTCTTCTGCCTCTTCCTCTGGCTACGCAGAAAAGCAGATGAGGGTGGAAAAGTGAGAAAAAACTTGACAAAAAAAATGTTTCTTGAAGGTGAGATTCGTGGGCAGAAAAGGCAGCAGATGTCACCTTCGGGTCAGCAGCACAGAACAGTGATTTAAGAAAGAGGGAACAACTCTATTATTGTTTTAAAAAGTGACAGACAACTTTGGACATCCAGTTGTTTTTCTCCCACTATAAGAGGTCTTTTCCCAGATTTTTATTTCATAATTGGAAAATACATGTGCCTACAACACAATCTGAAAAGCTTTAGTAAACACAGAAAATTGCAGGTGTTAGACTACCTTATCCCCTTTTCCAGGTAGAGAAAGCAGATCAGTGCAAGAGAGAAAAAAAATCCCAGACACATAAAATGTAAATGGCCACTTCACAAAACTCAAATGCATAAATACCTAAATTTCTGCTGATTTCTAATCAACCGCCTGTTTCGGCAGCATACAAAGGAAAAGCGGGAAATCATAAGCACCATTTGAGAGTCGCTTCTCTAAGCCATGTTAGTTGCGTTATTTACTGCAATTAACACATTCTCTAATACAGCCGAATGCACCAGAGATTGCCCCAGGTTCTGGGCTTTGGGACAAATGACTTCTCTGTATGAAAGCCAACAAAGAAAGGAGGTTTCTCTTGCAGTCTCGGGGGCGTCAGCATTCCCAGCTATTGGGCAAGGAGCTCTTGCAGGTCTGGAGCGGAGCCAAGGTTTTACGAGCAGAGCCGCACATCCCTCCCTCGGTGCCGTCCTGACCTGTTCTACTGCACAGCGGTCCAGGCGGTGCAGAGCTGGTGTCTATGTCAGCGACACTGATGCACCAGTCAGCTAAGGGGACGGAAGAGTAATAGTGAAGCAAATGCATCAAGCAAACAAACAAATTTTACCTGACCAGAACTCAGCTGACCTTTAGGAGGCTCCACCAGCCCTTCCCCACTTGCATGCGATTTGCCCTTGAGACTCAGGAATTTTCCAGCCTGGCAGTTGTGTGTAGAAATTCCCAGTGAGGCTTTGGCGACTTGCACAGTTCCATCAGATTGTACGGAATAGTTATTTACAGAGAGAGTGAATGAGTGAATAGCTGCCAGACAATTTGTAATGTGTGTTGCTGTAACGCAGAAGATAAGATGGCATTTCCTATCATAATCTACTAACTCAGGCATGTGCAGTCTTGCTGTGTTTTTTTCCTGGTGCATGAAGCACTTCGTGGGAGAGGATGGAGACATGGCTGAGAACACTGTTCTGACCTTGAATTTGCAGCTATATACTTATTTGAATTTACATTCTTCTCTGAATGCTGTTTTTCTGTGTTTGCTGTGAAAGGGATGGGAGAGGCAGAAAGCTGCATGACTGTGAATGGAGGATGAAAAGTTCTCAGTTATTATGTTGTCCACATCCTTGGGAATCCTGCTGGTGGGAAATCTCTCTGGATCCCAGATGTCTGCCTGCTGAAGCTGAACCTCACGCAACTGTCTGGAGGGGGAAAAAGGCAGGGATTTTTGCAGAATCACAGGAACTGACACGTAATTTGTATGTCCTTCAGTTCTGTCCTGACTAAAAGTGGCCGAGAAAAAGAGTGAAGCAAGTCATAAAGGAACTAAGAAATTTCCTGTTAGATTTCATCGTAAACCCTGGAAGCATGAGGTTTTATATATTCTTGTTTCAAAATTTGTTCTGATCTTGTAATATTCACATTCCTATTCTCTAATATATACGGAATCACAGAATCACGTAAGGGTGAAGGCTGGAAGCGCCTCTGGAGATCATCTAAACCAACCTCACTACTCAAAGCAGGTTGTTCTGGGCTGCATCCAGGCAAGCTTTGAGTATCTCCAAGGTCGGAGACTCTATAACCTCTCTCTGGGCAATGTCTGCCAGCGTTTGACCACCTATACAGTAAAAAAAGTTTTTTCCTGTGTTCAGATGGAATTTCCTGTATTTCAGTCTGGGCTAATTGCCTCTTGTCCTGTTCCTGGGTGCCACTGAGAAATCCGCTTCATTTTCTTTACCTGTCTCAGATATTTATCCGTATAGATAAGATCTCCCTGAGCCTTCTCTTCTCCCGGCTGAACAGTCCCAGCTCTCTCAGCCTCTCCTCACAAGCTAGATGCTCCAGTTCCTTCCTCATCTTTGTGGCCCTTCTCTGGACTCACTCCAGTAAATCCACATCTCTCTTGCACTGGTGAGTCCAGAATTGGACATGGTTTGGATACACTGGAGAGGTAACACTTGGACACTTAAGACATATCTGTGTGAAGCATTTTTTAATCTTTTTGCCTAAACTCTGGCTGACAGAAGTTTACATTGACCTGTCTGGACCAGTACAAAGAGCTCCAAGACCCGTGGAATAACTGACATAGGAAGAGACCTCTTGAAAGTCTACTCCAATGCCTCACTCAAAACAGGACCAGCCTCCTAAGTTAGTTTGGGTCCCTCAGGGCTGTGTCCCAATGAATTCTGAAACTCTCTAAGGATGTTGATGCCACAGCCTTTCTGGGACCTTGTGCCAGCGCTGGATCACTCTCATCAGAGAAAATTTTCTGTGTTCAGCTGCAATTTCCCTTGGTACAACTTGTGATTGCTGCCTTTTGTTCTTTCACTGCAAACACCAACAATAGTCTGTCTCCACCCTTGCTCTAACCTGGCTCCTTCAACCTCTCCTCATGTGCCATGTGCTCCAGCTCCTACTGTTATAGTTGCTCTCCGCTGGACTCGCTCCAGTTTGCCAATATCGTTCTTGCACTGGGAGGCACAAAGCTGGACACATCATCCCAGACATCGCCTCATGAGGGCTGAGTAGAGGGGAACAACCATTTTCCTTGGTCTGAGAGCTGACCCACTTAATGTTGAACACGCTGTAATGTTTACTGGTGCTTCCACTGTGTATGTATTGCTTGAAATTTGCTAGCATTGACATTTCTTTTTTTATTATGTTATCTTGTTTATGTCTCTCAAGTTTATCACAAACCTTTCAGATGCAACTTTCATTATCTTGCAGCCCTCACGCCACACATGCTTGCTTGTCCTGTCATACATTTATGAAATATCCTAAGACAGGAGGGAATCTCAAAAAACCCCTGTTAACTATTTTTTTTTTTCCTAAGATGGAAGCTAGCAATTAACCATTATTCTTTTTCTCTGTCTCCTGCCCATTTTTCATCTATGATATTATGCTTCACTCATTCATGGCTGATTAGTTTCTCTATTAACTTCTTGTATGACAACTCATCAGAGACCTGTTAGAGGTTGTCTGCTGCATTATTGTAGGATTTCAGGCACAGACAAGGAAAAGATGCTCATAAATGCTGCACAATCAGAGAATGAAAAGTTGGTAACCACCTGAAAGATCTCTCAAAGAACTCCATTTTGAAACAAAATGTTGTGGGTCAGCATATCTCAACCTGTTCCTGGTTGCTTAGGGAAGACACTTCATGTAATATTTCTGGAAGTTTTTGAAGTTACGGCATCTCCTTACTTGTAAAATTAGCCTTAACAAAAGTATGTTGCAGACAGCCATTGAGCCCACCTGCAGCATAACTTGTTGGCAAGACTTTTTTTGGCCAGAGGTACTTCTGAAGAGAGGTTGAGGGCCTGCAATAAAGTAGTATTATAGTTCTACAAAGGCTTTCTCACAAACATGGCACAGAGTCTCAAGAGACACTACAAAGACACCTAATTGCAAAATTGGCAAGCGGTGAGTGGAAGCAGGGGCTATGGACTATTCGGGTGTGCAGGTTGACCTTTTGATGCTGAATAAAATGAGCAGTAAGGTGGAAAAGTCCTTGAAAGTGAAGGCCAGTTGATTGTTTGATATGACAGGGAAAAAGGAGCTAGGAAGATGAGCAAAAAGAAAGGCAAGTGTGAGGCTAGGCTATGATCTCTGCAGCAGCATTTTGGATCAATACACCATCAGGGCACACCTGAGTGTGTCAGCGGCCAGGAAGAGGATGTTGCAGTAATTGAGACATGAGGTGATGAGAGCCTAGATAAGAATTTAACATCGTCACTGGGAGTGAACAGTGCGCTTGAGATATGTTAATCTGAAGGAATCTGCAAAATTCTGGGTACATGCACAGCGAAGACAGGGCTCTGGCTGCAGCTTGTGGGGATCAGCCAGCAGAAGGTGCACTCCAGCAACCAGAACCAGTGAAGGGCTTAGATGTGGGCTAGCTGTACTCAAATGGGCTGTTACGAGTTCGGATGCCACCACCACTGGATTTCACTACTCCTTTTGCAGCTTCTAAAACTCTAAGAAATTGTTACTTTATTTCTTTTTTTTTTTTTTTTCCTGTGGCCTCTTTGGCCCATGTGCGCATTCACAGATTCACAGATGCATAGGAGTTGGAAGAGACCTCTGGAGATCATAGAATCATTAAGGTTGGAAGAGACCTCCAGGATCATCTAGTCCAACCGTCCCCCCACCACCTATTACCCACTAAACCATGTCCCTAAGTGCCAGATCCAACCTTTCTTTAAACACCTCCAGGGACGGTGACTCCACCACCTCCCTGGGCAACCTGTTCCAATGCCTGACCACCCTTTCCGAGAAGAAATTTCTCCTAAATCATCTAGTCCAACCCCCCAGCCAGAGCAGGGTCACCTAGAGCACATTGCACAGGCTTGCATCCAAATGGGTCTTAAATATCTCCAGAGAAGGAGGCTCCACAACCTCTCTGGGCAACCTGTTCCAGTGCTCCGTCACCCTCAAAGTGAGGAAGTTTTTCTCACATGAATAATTGGAGTTTCCAATTCCAAGGGTTTGGCAGCTTCTCAGATCTCACTGTCTATTCCTGTCCCTTTCTTTCTCCTGATACTGAAGTCCCTAGCATGGCACCGGTAGATATCAAAGGAGACTGAAAACTTAGGGATGTTTTCAAATCCTGGAACGAGACAGAATTTGGTCATTTGAAGAACAGTGTGCAGGAAATTAAAAAGCAAAACCCAAACAACCTCATCTCCCCAAGGCAAACAATAAAATCAACCAAAAATACTGCCAAAGCTGGAAAAACTGATCACAGTCCTGTAGGATGTTAGACTGGGAGGCGAGCGGGGAGCAGTGCTGTATAACAATCAGTATTTCCCAGTGTACGCTCACTGTAATTTATCTTCAAGTCTTCTTTCCAAGTCACTTATCTCGTTAAAATTTGTCACATGCCCTTTCCTCAGGCCCATTCGTTGGGTTTTCAGATGAGCAGCGCAGTGCTTTGGGAAGAGGCACAAGCCCACTCTCCTTGGAGGTGAGTCCTGCAAAGGGCTGGAAGTCGTTTGGCTTCAAGGTGAGCAGGGCTGAGCTTTACCCAACACGCCAGCCGAAATCGCCGTCCTCTTCTAACAGGGAAAAGCTGTATCTGTTAAGAAACAAGTGTTATCTTACAGCAGATCGTTAATACGGCCATGAGGTTAATATTTGTTTTTATTTACAGTGACACAGGAATGAATCTGGTTCACATTCTTCTGCACATATGTGACACACCTGCTAAACAGGATTTTTACAAAGGTCAAAACTTAAGACGAATGCATGAGACGGTGGATTACTCATCGGGAAAAATGACCATTTAGAAATTCCTTGTTACATCTGCCATGGATAACTTTCCAAAGAAGTCTGAAAACTTTGAATTAACCTTGGTACTTAAAGTACAGTTTCTAGGGAGCCGTAATAAAGTTTGTGCTCTAATGCCTTTCAAAGTGAGCAAGTAGAAGAAAAATCAGTGTGAGCAGAGGGATGCAGCAGTGTGAGAAATGTCGCTCGTGACATTTAAACTCAAATTAATCTGCTGTGACACTAGTAACATTTGTTGGTGACTTAGGGAGAGGATGTTTGCGGTGGTGGGTGGGATCACAGATGTCGTCTGGTATTAAGGCTAGAGCCGTGGCTGAATCAGTTTCCTTCTTTTCTTGATGCTGACAAGGAGCTTTTTACTGAAGCAGAGAAATGCTGGAAATGGACAGTTTGTCAGGCTGTATGCTTTAGTCCAGCGTGGGTGATGCGGTACATATTTTGCATTACTGCTCAGCAACGTGTTAAAATCTTGTTCAGGGCAATTCCCTCAGATATGAGATGATAACTAGATCCCTTGACTGCTCAGTTCTTTAGCTGTGATCTGGTTCTGTGGTACATCAAGTATATACCAGTGAAAACTAGATAGAGGCCACCAAATATTTTTTCTCATTAATACTTACCAGAATGTCTGTCCTATAGAAAACACTACTAAAGCCATTTCTGTCCCTGAGCTATGCATTCCACAGAGGTGATGCAATTTCAGCTGATAACATAACTGGATTGTAATAAAATTCACATGTAACCAATGCAGGGCTTTCTGCTTTAAAAGCAAAGAGACCCCAGCTCTTTTTGGGGGTAATGTTTTAGGTGAAAGGTATTTGGTGTTTCTGCTTCAGGATGTTGTTTCTACATTTCTTTTTTTACATTTCTCTTTTTCCCATACAGTTCTGAAACTTTGTCAATAGATGTGGACTTCATTCTCAACCTTGACATTTTCATTTTTAAAGCTAAGACTCAGCAGCATTTGATTTTGCCCTCAGTCGTAAAGAAAAAAAGAAAAAAAAGGAAACTCAAACCAAATACAGGATGAAGTCTGATAAATTCTTTGCAATGTATCATTCCAAATATAAGAGTTAGATGTCACCAAGTGGGATTATTTGTCTTAAACTCTGGCCACTTTACATGTCAGGGAAAAATTAAATTTCACTCGGCTAGACTTGTCCTATGCTATTTCTTTTAGCAAGCTAGCAAAAACAAGTGTATATGGTTGACCTACAAATGCACACATTCTGATTACTGGATTATGTCATTTATTTGCTATGCTACTCTTGGTAAAATGTGTATTTGTTGTACTGCTTTTGATATTTTGGTTGGCTTTGATATTTTGTTAACAGGAAAGAATGGAATCATAGAATCACAGAATGATTTGGGTTGGAAGGGACCTTAAAGATCATGTAGTTCCAATCCCCCTGCCATGGGCAGGGACACCCTCCACTAGACCAGGTTGCCCAAAGCCCCATCCAACCTGGTCTTGAACACTGCCAGGGTTGGGGCCTCCACAGCTTCTCTGGGCAACCTGTTCCAGTGCCTCACCACCCTCACAGGGAAGAATTTCTTCCTAATATCCAATCTAAATCTTCCCTCTTTTTATACCCATTCTCCCTTGTCCTGTCACTACACTCCCTGGTAAACAGCCCCTCTCCAGCTTTCCTGCAGGCCCCTTTAGATATTGATAGGCCACAACTAGGTGTCCCCAGAGCCTTCTCTTCTCCAGGCTGAACAACCCCAACTCCCTCAGCCTGTCCTCATAGGAGAGGAGCTCCAACCCTCTGATCAGCTTTGTGGCCTCCTCTGGACTCGCTCCAACAGCTCCATGTCTTTCCTGTACTGAGGATTCCAGAGCTGGATGCAGTACTGCAGGTGGGGTCTCACAAGAGTGGAGTAGAGAGGTAAAGGTGGGTAAAGCTCTTAGGTAAAGCACAGCATCCTCAATCTGTTTGGGAACTGATATGATGTCTCGGTTTTGAGTTGCTCTGGGGGAATTAATTGGTGTCTGCTGGAATTGAGCCCAAAAGTAATTTTAAATTACACCAATGCATTGCTTGTCCTCTGCTAGCTGGAGTCCCAGCAGGAGTTGGCATTGTAGGCATAGTGGGAATCTCCCCAATGCCCCACTGCAGGGTAGTCCCTCCTAAAGGTATCTGATCCCTGTTCCATTACCCTTGTGCCTTCAGTTAGTGTAAAGAAGCCAGAAATGGAGTAGGAATCTGATGCAGATCTCTTCTGAGAAAAACAAATAGTTTTTCACACCTCTGTCCACTTGTCTTTTGGGGTCAACTGTAAGGATAGAAAGCTGACTTCTTAGAGGAGTTGAACTCTTAAAAAAAAAGTGAAGCCAGTGTGGACACTCTGGGTAAAGGTGACAGTATGTCCTTAACTGAGGATCATTTTCCAAGCTGAAGGAAACAAGTATAAATATTAAAAGCCAAGCATGACTTAAAACAAAACAAAAAAACACCTGCAAAAACCCAGAAGACTGCCAGATTGCAAAAAGTCCCTATCTTTTGAGTCCATGCTCATGACCCAGCAATATATAATAAATTTTATTGAAGGGTATAGAGCCCAAAAATGTCTAATTAATAATAACCATGGGGTTTTATGTGTTTATTTAAAATCTTCTGGTTTGGGTGGAAGCATCATGGATTTTCAGAATATCCAGGTTTTCAACTGGTTCGATGCCTTGGAAAGCAAAGGCTGGTGCCTGTACTCCGTACTTTCAAAACAGAATTGAAATTAATGGCTAAAACTGTAACTTTGTTAAGAAGGGCCATGTAGTCCCAGGTAGGCACAGTAAAACCCTGCGATGCAAAGGAAGATGGCTGGCAGAGTGTGACCCTTCCTGTGTATTTAGAAATCTGTTACGTTTTGATACGATTTTTTGAATGAATGAAAAGGTCAAGGATAACTGCTGTAGAAAAAGCCATTTGTCATCATGCCTGGTCAATACAGGGAGTCCTCTAAGGGTGCAGGTTTGCAGAATTGCAGGTCCTCCATGCCTTACCGATGCAGGGTCTGCTCGCTGCATGCTTGGAGATGGGACCTTGGCTGCCGTACTCTGGTTCTTGTAGTGGCTTTTAAAAATTTTGCATTCTCAAGCTTTGCTCCCCACTGTCGTCTTCTCTCCCAACAAAATCCTGTCAGCTTGGGCACAGATAATATATCAATCAGTGAAACTTTCAAAGCAGGAATTTGCCATTGTACAGCTGATTGCATAGAGCCTGAACGTGAATGCAGATACGGATCCTGCTGTCAGGCTTGAGTTACATGAGCTAAAACTTAGCAAAGCCCGGGATCCTTGTGGTTTTATTGACTGTTTTTCCCCTAAATGCTGAGAGCAGGTGTGTGATTGAAGGTACATGACCTAGTGCAGTGAGTACAGAGGTCTTGGTCTCCTGAAATGACTTGTGGCTGGGGAGGAAAATCAACAAAGAGCTGCATTTACCTCCTTGCTGACATGGCAGAGCGTGGATGGGAGAAGAGGTGAATGTGGCAGGATTGCAAGGAGCAAAGCTCCATCCCTGCCCAAAAGTGCCTCAGCCTGTGTGGATGGTTGGGGTTCCCTCTCCAGCACGTCAAAAGGCAGAGCCATCACCGTGGCTGGTTGAAGGCAGACAGGCGATGGCAGGGATTGAGCTAATCCTAACATCTCTCTTGCCTCTGCTGTCCTTCTCACTGACAAATTTCCAGGTTTCATCAGTGTTTCTCCACATGCTCCAGCAGAGCTGAGGAGCTGCCTGCAGACCCCCAGCTCTGCTTGTCGTCTTGCATCTTCTAGGAATCCAACTACAATCCCAAGTGTCCCTGAGACATGGATGAAAAAGATGGTACGGTTTTTGTAATTTTTGCAAGAATCCTTTTCTTTCAGCTTCTTCTTATTTTTTTTGCATTTATTTTCCGTCTCTTCTGTCTCCCTCGTTCCTGCCTAAGCTGAAAGAAGCCAAATTATATCTAAGTTCTACTCTACAAAGTATGGATTTGAAATTAGCAGAATGAGTTAGTCCATTCCTAGTTTATTAAAAACTGTTTTTCAGGGACTGATAAGGAAGCCAATTAAAAGCCACAAAGTCTATTTTAATAATAATGCCAAATGGGGCACTTCATAAATTGAAGATTCACCATGCAAAGAAAAAATGATTTATTGTAGTTTATGAAAATGAGTCCAGGATTCTTTAAAGAGCAGAGTACTTACTTTTTCCTCCTCTTGTTTTGAAATTTGTCCTTAATTCTTGCTCCTTATTCAAGCAAACTTCCTGCAAACAGCCGGGAGGCAGTTCAACAGCTGTTCTGCGGACTGAAAGCAATGGGATATTTGCTTGAGGACACGGCGGAAGAGGGTGAATTATACGCAGTGAACAAATAATTTATTAGATTGGCCCCATTTTTTCTGTCATTTATCTGTGAACACATCACAATTTCAGCAGTGCTGTTTGTTTTTCAGAATTTGACACATGAAAACACAAATAAACCAATGTGGCTGCTGAATTTCTCATGAACTTTAATCACTTATACAACCAGATATTCAAAGCATATTGGTTTTTCTCATTTAATTGGATATATGGTACTGGTTTCAGTCTCCTAGCTGAATAGGATTTCGTGACCTCTGGGATAAATTGATGTGCAAAAATAAAAATGTATTTTGTATGAGACTTCTACAGAATCATTGTAGAATTCCAGCCACAGAATTATTTTTTAAAGATTTGAGGAATGAGAAGCAGACTGGAAAGGAATTAGTGAAACAGTCAAAATAAATTTATTTCTCTGCTTTCAGACAAATGTGTGGAAAAAGTTGGTTATTCTGACAATTTCTATTAGAAATTTAGCCATCTTAGCAGATACAATTGCAAGTGTGATGATCATGCTTTACAGCAGTTTTGAAGTTAAAAACAAGAGGGTTTTATTGATACTGTCTGTAAACAGTGCTATATTTTTCACTTATATCTAAATGCCATGTGCATATTAAGTGCCTATTCTCCTAGCAATAAACATAGTTTAGTAAAATTTATATTTTGATGTGCCTGGAAGTAAATCAGCAGAAGATTGGATGAGCTGAAATGTGTAAACTTTTCTAGCTGAAGGAACCAAATTGCTGAAATGCAAAGCTAGTTACCTGCTTCATTAAGAAGCATGAGTATGGACGATTTTTATGGAAAAAAAAAAAATGATGGGAAGCAATTGGCTGGAGAGCGATTGCAGGAGATGGTCTCTCTACTAATTGGCTCATTCAGGATGTACACAAAATCCGATTTACCAATCATCTGTAGTTTCTGTAAATGATAATATTATGGCAATTAAAGGATGAATCATTTTTCTATGATGTTGCTATATTAACTTAAAGTGATCATCTGGGTTTAATTCAGATCTAAGAAGAAACAGTTTATTGAAAAACGTTACCTTTCAGGTCTTATTTCTTCTTCTGCGCTCTGAGTGTCTACCCTTTTGTCTGCTCTGTATTGTGGGTTCTCATGCTCAGACTGCGGATCCTAAGGGTGTTCATACAAACAGATGTTCCTCATATCCTGTTTGGCTTATTTCCCCCCCCCCTTTCTTTATAAAGGTTGTAATTCCACTGTATGTAGTGCTGTAGACTTTTCATGGTAGACAGCTACGGTGTCTCTTAGAAATGCCATTTCCCAGGATGGCCCAAAGAGCGTGCGGATCCCGTGGTGATTAATGTTCATTTGAGACAGTCTGGGCAGCAACAGGAGGAAATGAATACCGGAGATGCCGAGGTAGGATGTGGGATGCGGGAAGGATGTAGTTAACCTTAGGAGGAAAGAGGCTAAAGAGTGAAAACAAACTTACTGAGAGATATTTTGCCCTGTAGATCGGAGACAAAAGTGAAAATCTCATCTCTAAAGATTTCTTTTCCTTTTCCTGTGCTTCATCTATTTGACTTTCCATTTGCTGAGATTTCCGCTGCACACAGAGCAATTATTTCTCACATGTCTACAAGACTGACCTGCGGGGCTTAGCTAAAAAAGGGTCTTCTCCTTGGCTTCAGACCCTGAGGGTCTACTGTGTCGGCTAGCACTGAAAAGCTCTGTTTGTTAGCTGGAGGAAGAGAGGGTCTGCAAGCTGCAAATCAAGAGATCACTCGTATTGAAGAGGAATCACAGAAATCTCTCCTTGGAAACGGGCTGAGGATTGATGGAATTTTTGAGGGGTTTTTTTCCTTTACTTTTGGAGCAGGTGGAGGAATGATGGATTTGGTTTTAATATAGCCCTGTAGGATGAGAGAAAATGAAGCTATGTTGAAGTGGCTACAGGAAAAAAAAAAGCCTCTGAGTTTGCTACAAATAGATAAAATGTTTCTCGGAGTTTGTAAAAATTACAGCAAAAAATGAACTGGGACGTGGCGACAGCATGACTTTTGTTTATAAATATTTGTATTTCATGCTAGGAATTCCTTCAGCTGTGTACACGCATTTAAAAATATCTGAAGATTAACAAAATCTGACTCTGACAGAGTAAATTCAGTGGATTAGATGTTACCAGAATTTAATTCTTCGTGATGCAGGACAGCATGGACGTGCCCGCTGGGCAGCTGTTCACGCACTGTGTCTGTGTTGTTCTTGAGCCCAGTTCCCTCTGAACCTGTGCTCACAAGTTGACACTGTGTTTTGCAAACCGGTCATTAACACTTGCCTTTGTGGCCCTGGATGGGTGAACCATACAGTGATCTAAACTGGCTGCAGTCTGAACAAATGTTTTTACAAGCCTGTTCATTTTAGTAATTCAAGGTTCTCAAATAGAGTGGGAGCGGAGGGGGAGCATTGCCACTATATAGTTTTTCTGAACTGTTGACCAAAACCTATGTTCTGATGTTCAATCATGTGTCTTCACCCACTTTTTCATGTACCCTCTCTCTTTCCTTTCGCCTTTCTCCCCTTTCCCTGCCAAGCTGTCCTCAAGCAGAGAGGGTCTTCTTCCTTCCCCTTCTCCTCCCAGCTTGTGTCTGTTTTGCACATTCTCCTTCTGATGTTCTCCTCCTAAAAATTAATTATCTGTTCAAGTTCTGTTAAGAAGATGCCACAGATGCTAAGCAGTATAGACTATAATATACCCAGTGCTTTACACTATATGGCAGAAGTGGTTGCAGATAGCTGTTAAAATCCTCGTTAGCTGCTAAAACCAAACCCTTTGGGCAACCTATCTAGTGTAGGGTGTCCCTGCCCATGGCGGGGGGGTTGGAACTAGGTAATCTTTGAGGTCCCTTTCAACCCAAACCATTATGTGATTCGATTGAAAGTAGAATATTTTTTTTTCTATCCCAAACACTTACTGCTTTCCTTATCCTACCTCCACTGAAATAGATGGCAGTGCTTTCACTAGCTTCGATGGGGAGATATCTGATTACCTGCCTGTTTTCAAATATGCCCGGAGGTCACAGCAGGAGCTATTTTTCAGAAGGTTTCAGATTCCAGCCCAAGCCCCCGAGCGCACACCTGGGGGTTTCAAAAAGAGAAGGTTAAGCTATCCAGAAATCCTCACTATAAATATTGATGAGGGAGCTGTGGGGAGCTCTGCTGTGTTGAAAGATGCTACTTTCATTTGGAAAATGCAACAAGGAAGGAAATGAACTCCTTTGAAAACCCAGTCAGGTTTGTGGGCACTGAGCACCTGAGAACATGATGCTGAGTAGTGAAATGCGTTATCAATATTGTGACAGGGGGTGAAACCTCCGTGGAAAGGGATAAGTATACAGCAGAGGTGCATTTGTGCCTACATGGTTTATTTTGGAAGTTTCCCAGTCATTCTAACAAGCTCATTGTCTCCTGGCACTGACAATCTCCATACTTCAGCAGGATCAAACCATTGGGGCCATAGCTGGCCAGTGGTGTCAGCAGCTCAGTGCAAAGGGAACCTGGCGAGCATCCTCTGCAGCTGTTTCAAGGCAGAGTCAGTTCAGGACCCACAAGGAACATTATCTACAGTTGCATATTAAAATATTTGTGTCCGTGTAAGAGTTTATCTTAACACTGTTGACCTATGTCTTCTGCCTGGACTAGAAACATCTACTGTACTGAATATAAGGCCCTTGACTGTGTTGAGCAGCTTATCTGTATTTGTTCTCTTTGAAAATGTTTTGTTAGCAAAGTCACTTACTTTTGAGAGCTGAGAAATACCAGACAAACAAGCCGATGTGCACACTTCTGGAGGAGTAGCAACCCTCGCTTGTACTTCTTAGACCTACAAGGTTTGATGGCCACTGACAAATTTAAGGATCATCCTTCTGGAGTGGGCAGGTGGGGTTATCCCTGTTTCATGAGTAAGGAACTAGAAAAATTATGAATTTCAAGGGACTTTCCAAAGCATAGACTTTCCAGCACACTGTTTTGTCTGGTCTGTAATGTCTGTCTCACCCTTTGAATTGATGTGTTTGGACTGGCATGCCAAAGCTGAGGGAACAAGTGGGGCCTTCCAGAGCTGAGAAAATTGTGTAGATTCATAATATCTTTAGTTTACAATTAACACATGAAAACACAGTGTATATTCCTATTACTTGACACAAAAGAGATGGCGTGTGGAGGAAGCAAACCTCTAATGGGTTTACACTTTTTTTTTTTCATTTTGGATTTTCATTACAGAAGACACTTTTTCTTTAAGGTTACAATGCAAATTTCAATTTTTTCTCTTTTTTTTTTTGTGTTAAATCACTCTTTTCCTTTTCAACACACTCTGTTTCTCTCTCGCAATGACACCACAGTAATTGTCTTCTGAAGCTGGTTCCCAGCACATCATTTTTTTTTTAATGTCTTTGTGTATATAATGGACTTTGAACTCTCACTCTTTTAAACTGTGCTGTTCCTGTCATGTAGAGCAGCACTGCAGAGGAGGTGGAGATGGAAAACACAGTGAAACTGAGCTCCTTGCCCACTAAGCATCACACCTCTCTGTCCTTGTCCTACCTGGGAGCAGATGGTGCCAGCACAGGGACTGGACCTGTCTAGGGAGAGGACACAAGTCCAGCACAGCTCTGTTAAGGAAGAGGAGGTCAGGGGCATATTCCCACAATTTTGAGCAAGGAGGAAAAAAGGTCATTCTATGTGGTCTTCTCCACTTCTACTACTGTGTTATTGTGGCAGTTTCATCCCAAATGTAATGGGTGTTCTCCCATGTTTTTGACACCTCCAAAGCGAAAACTGACTTTTTTCTTTTCTCCATTTTAGAGACAAATTCAGAAAACCCTCCCCACAAATAAATGTCGAAGATTAGACTCTTTTGACTAATTTTCAGAAATCTGTAGATTTGTGTCATGCACTGGCTGTTAAAGTCTGCGTTCAAAACACTTCTCCACAGAACCCTCTCAGGTCGTGATACAGTTAAATGCTAACTAAAAATTAAGAACATTTTGAATATCTGTTTCAGAAATTTAATTATGTCATGATTCAAAATTCGTAGGCTTCAGTATCTGTAAGAATGCTACTTAATTTCCTGCAAACGCTATTGGACTTATGCTCCAATCAGCTGGAATATTTTATGCATAATTATGTGGTGCTCAGTGCTCATAATTAACAACTGTGTGTCAATTTGTCAAGCACCATAAAAGACAAATGGGAATGTAGTCTCATTTTTCTATGGGTCAGCAAATATTTTTCATTATAAATCCCATTTTCCAGAGCACTTCCTGAGATTACTTTGGTATTTTAGTCATTTAAAAACAAACAGTAGCCAGTTTGCAATTACATTCATTCTTGACTGGAAACTCTTCTGCATGCAGTATTGGAGTTTAACGTACGGTTTGTAAATAAGGGAGAGCAATGTTCCGTCTATAGGTGGTCAGGAGTTACTGGCAGGTGGGTAAATTGTCGGTTTTGGATTTGGGTAGATGCTGATCTGGGGAGCTGCCTCAGCTCCAGCTTTGTCACGGGGCACTGCGAGGTGCTCAGCTCCTCAGAGGATCAGGACCTGCTCCATTTGTCTCACTGCAGCTCCTCATCCTTTCCCCATTTTCTTTCATTTCTCATTTCATTCCCGAGGTGCCATGTTTTGTAGACATGATGGTGTTGGACTGATGATTGGGCTTGATGATCCTAGAGGTCTTTTCCAATCTTAAAGATTCTATGATTCTATGGTCTACATGCTTTTTGAACACCTCCAGGGACGGTGACTCCACCATCTCCCTGGGCAGCCTGTTCCAGTGCCAGACCACTCTTTCCGAGAAGAAATTTTTCCTAATAGCCAACCTGAACCTCCGCTGGAGCAATTTGAGGCCATTTCCTCTTGACATATCACTTGTTGTTGGGAGAAGAGACTGACACCCACCTGGCTACAACTTCCTTTCAGGTAGTTGTAGAAAGCAATATGGTCTCCCCTCAGCCTCCTCTTCTCCAGACTAAACAAACCCAGTTCCCTCAGCTGCTTCTCATAAGACTTGTGCTCCAAACCCTTCACAGCTTCGTTGCCCTTATGTTGACATGCTCCAGCAGCTCAATGTCCTTCTTGTAGTGAGGGGCCCAAAACTGGACACAGTACTCAAGGTGTGGCCTCACCAGAGCTGAGAGCATAGGGACAATCAATTCCCTACTCCTGCTGGCCACCCCATTCCTGATACAAGCCAGAATGCTGTTGGCCGTCTTGGCCACCTGGGCACACTGCCAGCTCATGTTCATTTGGCTGTCAACCAGCACCCCCAGGTTCTTTTCCTCCAGGCAGCTTTCCAGCCACTTTGCCCCAAGCCTGTAGCGCTGCCTGGGGTTGTTGTGACCCAAGTGCAGGACCTGGCACTTGGCCTTGTTAAACCTCATACAGTTGGCCTTGGCCCATAAATCCAGCCTGTCCCTCATATAAATGAGGGTAGGACATGATCATTGTATTAATTTGTGAGTACCTTGACATTGAATCAGGCATCCAAAGGGGGTAATTAAACAAACAAACAAACAAACAAAATTATTGTTCCAGCAGTCAGTTGCACATCCCCTGCTAGTGGAGTAGAGCTGCTGCCATCACATCAATTTTCTTCGCAAGGTGAAACGTCTTTCCCAACCCTGTTATGTGTAGCATGAAACAAGACTTCAACAGAGGCAAGTATTGAGTTGGTTAAGACATTTAACCTAATATACTTCACTAGACTGTTGTATGTAAACGCGATTGGTATATATGAAGGCTCTACAGACCTCTGGATTTCTAGCCTGCCTGCTGAATCTGCCCATCTCAGTATGTATCTGTGGTTTCTGTGGGGAATAGGATTTTAAGCAGAGTTTGGCAACTTGCTGAATTCGTTTTGTATACCCATCGTCTTCTTCGGTGAGAAATTCCGGTACAGAAAGGCTGGTTTAAAAGCAGGAGTTATTTTTTTCTTATTCATAGTGGGTTATACTTACATAGGATCTATACAGAGAATAATTGTTAAAAAATTTGAAAAAAAAAGAATCTTATTGAAAATTACGAAACTGAAATAGATTGTGCATTTTCTAGCATTGTGAGGTTTTAGGTTTTTTTCTTTGTTTTTCTTACCTAATGTTCATCGGTTATCCCATAAAACTTCCAGTTGCCCCATAAAACTTCCAGTTACAGCTGTTGAAATTGCTGGACACCAGGCACAATACCAGGAGATGGAGAAATTCACAGTTCTGCTTCCACACACAAGACTAGTATCTCGCTAATCCCAGCTTGTGACCCTGTATGACTATTTTTATAGAATCATAGAATATCGTGAGTTGGAAGGGATCACAGAGTCCGACTCCTGGCTCCACACAGGACCACCCAATCAAGAGCAGATGACTGAGAGCATCATCCAGACGCTTCTGGGACTCAGTCAAGCTTAGAGCAGTGACCACCTCCCTGGGGAGCCTGTTCCAGTGCCCCACCACCCTCTCGATGAAGAACCTGATCTCTAACCTGAACCTCCCTTGTCGCAGCTTCATGCCATTCCCGCGGGATCTGTTGCTGGTCACCAGAGGGAAGACATCAGCGCCTGCCCCTTCACTTCCCCTTGTGAGAATGCCATAGGCTGTGATGAGGTCACCCCTCAGCCTTCACTTCTCCAGGCTGAACAAACCAAGGGACTTCAGCCTCTCCTCATA
>VWZZ01006125.1:176983-191685 GCA_013399095.1 Psophia crepitans
ACCCTCAACGGAGTCCACAGTTCCTCCCAATTTAGTATCACCCGCAAACTTGCTCACGATTCCTTCTAGTCCCAAATCCAAGTAGTTTATGTTAAAAAGAACTGGCCCCAAAATGGAGCCCTGGAGGTGAGGGGGATTACATCCTTTGGGCTGTGAACATTTTGCAGTGGGCTTGTAGACCATTGCTCAGATGAAATGTTATTATACATAGTCTGGAGGCCAGCTGTCCTGCTAGCGTTAGCACCCTAGGATGTGTCTGTATGGCAGGCTGCAGTAACACCTGAGCTGTGTGAACTCGCTGGCTGTGGTGCTGGGAGGCTGTTTTAGCTGATATTCCACCTGGGCTGTTAAGCCCTTCTCACATAGCCAGGCTGCTCCCAGTGCCAAGGCTGGCTGCTATCGTTGGCCTGACCTTGGATATCACAGCCAAGCATTGTAGGCTTAGATGGGGGGGGCATATAAGCAGCAGAAAAATCTCCCAGAGTCTTGCATGTTTGCAGGTACGTAAATATCTCACATAATTTTCCTTAAATTTTCCCTATGGGGATCATTTATGCAGCAGTTTTATAACTACTTTCTGCATAAAATATAGTCCTGGTACTCAGGTTATCTTTTATGTAGTCAAACATTTTCTTGTTTGCATGCTAATCTAAACTCTTCATCACTGAATAACTTCAGCAGCCATAGTGTGGTTTCCTTACGGTGCTTTGCTTTGGAAAAGAAAATGAATGTGTCTGCTTTTCTTAATCATAAATTCAGTCTCCTGTTTCTTTGTTATAATTCTTTTGATGTGAACAAAACTCCAAATCCGGTTTTTGTGAAATTTAAATAGCAAGTGTATTTAGGGACTCATATGTATTAACAATGAATTCTCTGCAACTGGATGCTTAGCAAAAGCTGGGGCAATGTCTGAGTTTAAAGAGTTATTTCAGTCTTCGTACTTTACTTTTGATGGTGCCTGAGATATCGTTTCCAGCCTCAAAATAAGTACAGGATTTGCTGTTCCAAAGTGGTCGAGCGATCAATTCAGACTTTTTTCTGGGGCCTCTTTTAATCATCTCATAGAAAAGTATAACTCTGGAAAAGGAGCCTGGATGACATGGGATTTCCAGTTTGCTGGAGTATGTTGGGCTGTGCCAAAGTTCAGGATGTAAGTCTGTCTTGCTGAGGAGTACATCAAGTCACAGCAATGAAGAGTAACACTTCTGTATCAGGCTCACCCGTCCTATAACGTGAGGGCTGCAGCAAATCTCGAAGCGCTTAAAACACAACTATCGTTATATCTGCATCTATGTACGTGCTGTATGTACAGCACTGCACGTTCCTGAGGCTTCGTCAGCCCAGATTTCCAAACTCTCAATTGCAGCCTGCTTCCAGGTGACTACAGCTTCTAACCTTAACCTGTGTTTAATTTAATCTACCACCATTTAAATCTTTTATGCCGTGATTACTGCCGACTGCTTCTTGGCCAGAGAACAATGAGATACTTGCACCTATAGGCTGAATATAGAAACGTTACTGTGCCTCAGCCCTTGCTTTCGGGTGCAAAGCCATTAGGTCACTGGCACAGTGTCACTGTAAGCATTTGTTTGGACCCAAACCATTTCTTTTCACCTAGTCAATGGTGAGGGGGATGCTGAAAATGAAACAATGGTAGTTTTCTTATGCAAGCTACAATGAGCAGGGCAGGTGCCTTCCCCGTGGCCCAGGAATGCCTCAGAGAGGAAGGAAGGAAGGAAGGAAGGGACTTCACTGTGGCACAAGACATCTTTGGGGGCCAAAACTGCTGTCACAGCAGCAGTTACAACCCAGCAGTAGTCCAAGACCCAAGTCAGGACAGAGTATCGACTGAGTGAGGGATTGTGGCATCCCAGAGGCAGATATAAAACATGTCCTTAGGAACTAGCAAGGCTGAATCTAATGCAGGGCATGACTTGGTCTTGTCTATGCTTGTGACTGAGAAAGATCTAAGCTCTAGTTGTTGTTAGAGTGACTTGTTTGATGCTGCACATATCTTCCACAGCTGGCAAAGTCAGAGACATAGTATTGTGTGGCATCCATAATGCTACTTCAGAGTTACTTTCTATAATCTAAATACACCTCTGACTTGTTTTTTCCATCTTTTCCTTTTTTATTTTTTTTCCCTGTAAAGCTTTAAGTTCCAGATTGAAAAAAAAATTGAAAATCTCAGCTGTTAGCAATACCTGGAAGGATAATTGGATCAAATGAATAATGCACATTTATACTCATAGTCTGAAGTACCCTACTTGATATGATAGATTAATCACATTTTCCTTGTGAGTTATGTCATCACTTCCAAAATAATAGCTTAGTTTACATGGAGTTGCTGAAGCCATAGACAGCTGCCTTATTAACTGCTTGTTAAGAGCAGCTCTACGAAACTAGAATTTTAGTTAGTGGTAATGGTTAAAGAAGGTGAGGGAAAAAACCCCAGGAGACTCCAGTTTTCCTGAAATAACCATTTTCATCAAGATGCAGCCATCATATTTACTTATGTTTTGCTGGTTTGTGTACGGGACTTGTTGAATAAAATAACTGTGTTCTCGGTTAATCAGGGCATATATGATTCTCCCTCAAAAGTAGGGAAGCAGATGGTGGCAGCTGCAGATCTTATTTCAGCTCTGTCCTGTATTTAAAGAAAAAACAGCTGGGAGCAATAGTTATTATCATTAGTGACACCCAGCCAACATATGCAGCCTTTTGGACTCCATTATACATATGAAAAAATCACAGTTCACAAAATACAGGAACCAAATGTTTTTTATAATAACTCATCCCTGGCACCAAATACTGATATTTTATTTGAAGCTGTAAATGAGCACATTACAAAACTGAATAATTTTAGATTAGGGTAATTACCATGTGGGTTTCAAGCAGTGGGGGGAAAAACAGGACTTTTGCAAACTGTTCCCAAATTCATCTTTGATAGGAGAAAAGAATAGGGCAAGACCCAAAACAAGGAAACACTTGTAAAGGGGGGTGGGGAGGAAGGAAGAAAAAAAAAGGAAAAAAAAAAGGAGTAACTACTATTAAATGATTGTTTTTGTAAAAGTATTTGGTTTTGCTCTCTGAAGTATAATAAATATTGTCCAAAAGGCAAAATGTGCAATTCTGTAAGACAGACTCAAAACACTACAATCAAATCCTCCAGCCTGCTGAGAATGTTCAGCCTACCACAATTTAGAGTGTGTCATTAATAACTGACATGCTTTACTGACATATTTCTTTTTCTATCACGTATATGAAATTTTAATCAAATTGATCTTAGCATACTAAAAGCATGATCATTTGCTACTAAATTTCATTGGGAAGGAATAAATACATTGAAAAATTACAATTCTGAATGCAGAAAGACAACTTTAGACTTCCAGAAATGTATTTTCTGTGACATTTACCGTTTTCCATCATCTTCATGTAGGACTGCGACGTGTAAACTCTTTTCCCAGCACAAACTTGGGTTATAAATCTAAGCCTTCAATATCGTGTTCCAGAGTAAATAAAAAGAAATCAAATTTCTGTTGAGTCAACCTCTTTTTTTCTGTTCAAGTCAGCTTCTGATTTTTTTGTTTAGTGGACTGGTCCCATTGACTAGTGACTGAAGGGCTAATACAAATACAGGAACAACGACACTGGCTCAGATCAAAAGTCGGTCTAACCCAGTACTCGGTCTTCAGCTCTGAAATTAATGCCTAGTACAAGAAGAGGGCAGGCAGGTATGGTTATTTCAAAAAAATACTTTGTATTGCAGCATTTTGTTGCTCAAAGATTGGTTGAGCCAGAGGTGATAGCCCTTGGCAGGTTATCATTCCTATGAATTGGTCCAGTCAGCTTTTCAGCGCACGTAAACTTATAGCAAGGAGTTGCACACAGTTTAACAACGTGCCGTGTGAAGAGCCACATCTTTTTGCTAGCTCTGAACCTACCACGTGCTAGTTTCACTTGACATGCCCCAGTTGTTTTCTGTATCTTCAGACAGACCAAACAGTTTGTTGTTCCTTTCCACCCTCTCCATTCGCTTAATGATTTTGCGTATGTCTGTCACATCCCATCCTCAGCCATCTCTTTCCCAGGCTGAAAAGCCCCTCTTTGTGTAGTTCTTTTCACTTGGAAGCTGCTTCATGCCATTGAGTGTACTTGCCACATTCCTGTCAGTCTATTCAATTTTACCACGTCTTTTTAGGGTGGAGAAACCAGGAGATAAGGCTGAAATTTTTACAATGAGAGAATGATATTTCTGTTTGTTTTCTTTTCCTTTCCTCGTAATTTGATTTACTTTTATGAGCACAGAGCTGAGCTGTTAGTAGGGCACACTGTTGTGACTCTGAGATCTCATTTGTGCCTGATAATAGCCCACCCAGACTCCATCACCCTGTGTACAAAGTCACAATTGTTGGCTTTTTCCACATGTCCAGCACTCTAAATTTATCTGTCTTCATTTTTACGTGCTATTTTATTGCTAGATCCCTGAGCCTCATAGAGTGCAGAGTGCGCCTATATCGGTGGCATAGGAGCAGGACGTGACTCCTTTTAGATGTAATTAAACCAAAGATAAGCTTCAGAGATCCACTTGAGTGCCCTGTCCCCAGGCATTCAGTCCATGGGAGCAGACTGGAACGAGTCCAAATTAAATTTAATAAGCCCCAACACAATCATGAAATGTGTATCAGGGGCAGTCTTCAGCAGCAACAGTTTCACTGTACAGATTTGCTCCTGTTGATCCTCATTTCTTCCTAGTTCTGACATGGCCTGAAGTCCTATTGCTGTACTTCACCACTTGCCCTCAAGCGTTCAATAAATACATTCAATATCTGGGGTTGCCACACCACTCCGCTCCTAACATCATTGGTGACCTCTCTTCAGTGTGAAAATTGATGTGTACCTTACGTTTCCTTTCTTTAAATTCAACTTGCATCCTTTTGAGGACTCTCCTATAAGTGTCTGGATATTTTGAGACCATTTGGATGGTCTTACCCATCTGCACAATAGTTCCTTCAGGGACTGCCAGTATGACAGTGAGGTATGACTTCATCTTTACAGAAACTGTGGTGACTCTCTTAAATTTTATCCAAGTGCCCACAAAGTGCCACGAATTTGTCTCTTTTGGACATATAGTTCCCGAGATCCCTTGTCAAACACTTTAAAAAAATTGGCCTTACATTTTTCACAGTTCAGTCCTCTGGTACCAGGGTGGTCTTTAGCAAAGACTTACATGCTGCAATTAATAGTCATGTCACTTTATCTTTCATTGCCGTTTGAACTCATGGTTGAATATCACCTTCCAGTTACCAGTCTTATCTTGCTCCATAATACCTTTGACTAGCATGTCATCTGGGGAGAGATCCTCTGAGTGGAGCATTTGAAAATTTCCACCGTGAGAGCTTCCTGAAATTCCTCCACAGTGAGTGCAGATGAATAAAATGTATATTAGTTTTTCTGCTCTCTGAATGTTCCTATTTGTCTGTCATCTGAGCATTATTTTATGTTCACATATTTCCAGTTCTCTGGCAACTAGACCATGCAATTTTAATTCAGTTATCAAAGCAAATAGCAGAAGACTTTCAGTTGTTAATTTCAGAGAGATGTCTTCAATAGGTTGGACGTCATCCTCCGTTTCAGCCGTTGAGCACAGTGCAGCAGAGAATATTTGGTAGAAAAGTGTGACTTCCATTCCCCATGCCCTGTTGCATGTCAGCATTCATTTTCTGGCTCACATTAGAACGTCATGAAGGCTGTTATGGTTTGTGCTAGACATCAGTGATCCTCACGAGCCTTTGAAGCAGCTGGGACTACAAGGTGCGCAGGGAAATGTGTGTCCCCCCTTCCCCTAAACATGTTACTAACTTGCTGTAGGAAATGGGGTGTTAAAAAAAAATCTACTTCTTTTTAATGGCAAATATTATGCAATTTTGGGATCAAGATATTAGACCGACATCACTGAGTAGGGACACATTTTCCTTCTACATCTTCATATATGTACCATTTCTTACCAGCCTCCTTCTATTTCTGTGACTGATATTTTGAGTCTTTTCTTAACAAATAATTAAATAATAATAATAATTTAAAAAATCTGCTACTTCCTGTAGTTGTTCTATGAATTTGAATACTCAGGATGAGTATTTCAGTATATGCTTTATATTATTCTTTTTCAATGGAAGAGAAGTTGCTGAAATTAAGGAAGGGAAGAACACGGTTTTGCGAGAATGGTACATCCTTGAAAACTGGCATAATCAATAACTGATCTTCAACATTTGATTTAGTGGGAACGGCAGGCAGGGACTGGTTTTGAATGAATGCAGTGTTAAGGAGTGATGAACAAGCTGGTGTAGTTAATATAAATTGTCCTACTAACCTTGCGGTGACAGCCGTGATTATTATATAAAATCTTTTTAACTTGCAGCATTATCAGATTTCTCACTGCTCTGTTTTTCCGTTTCAACAGGCAAAATTTCACTTATTGGCGCATTTGATTGGGGATCTGAAGAAACCAATTTTCAGCTCTTTTTGAGACGAAAACTAATCTTGCTGGACTTCTATTTAAGAACTCTTGACAATGCTTATATTTTATTTTAGGAAATTGTTTTCATTATTTCAGTCTGCTCAACCAAAAACCTCCAGGCTCTTTATTCGACTTTAGATATGCAGAGTAGGATAAATACATAAATTGATGGTGTGCGATGATTTACAATTAATTTAACCTTTTGCTGTTTTGATGTCTAGTTTTTCCCATCTGTCACACTTAGGGTAGAAGTAGCCATGGTGAAGGAGTAAAAAAAGGAAAATAAAGTGCTGTAGTCATTCTTCTATCAAACAGAGGTCTGAGAACTCCTCCTTCTTCCATGAAACTTCTGATTACTGCAAAGTCATAACTGGCCTCATAAATCTAACAGGATGTGTGATGCAGTGCTCCTTGGTGTCTGGTCTGTTAAACTCTTTTAACTAATGATGTGAAATCCACCTTGAGATTAGAGACAAACAACCTAATCTGGAGAATCTTTCAGGCAGATACTTCTTGAATACTTAAAAGAAAATAAACCTGGTATTGTTATTATATTGAGTAACAACCTCTCCTTTATCAAATGACAAAGATGCTTCACAAGCACAATCTTCTTTGCAGTTGTTCTGCCAAAACCGCTAATAAATTAAATCCTTATTGTTAGGCGTCTTTATGACACATTTTGCTTCATTCCAGAGCTACGTGCTTGTTTTTTTAGTACAGTTACGAAATTAACATACTTCTGTTCCGTATTTATAAATGCCTAAATATTATTAACTTTGAATCACAGAATTAAGCGCTAACCCTGATTATTCTTTTATTGTGAGAATGGAATAAGCATTTGTGCGTTTAGTTTACAAGATCACATCTGGTGCGGAGAGTGCCAAACAGCCAGCTATTCTGCAAACCGAGTGCCAGAAGATGGCTTTTAAACCGAAGTCTGTGCTGCAGAGACAATGCTGCAACGCTTGGACAGAATTCAGAGGCTGTGCGCTGCGAGGGGACCGCAGCCGTGCTGTCAGCGGGCAGGAGACACGCTCCCCCTCCCTGCATCTCTCTTGCCGCACAAACAGGGTTAGGCACCTGCTATTCTCTGTGCTCGTCCTGTAGATATTAATAGAGTGGTTGAGACAGGACTCCAGTGAGTCTTTGACCCCTTTAGTAACTACCACGCTAGCGGTGTCGATGAGGGAGTCCTTCTCTGCTTACCCCCTGCTTGCAGTAGGGGTAGCTCCAGCTCGGTATGGATAGGTGAAACCAAGTCCTTGTGTCTGCTGTTCTCCCCTCTCACTTCCAGGCAGGGTGTTCAAGCATGGCCTTCAAGGCACACCAGTCCCGTCTGCTGTTGGCGTGGGGCAGGATTTGTCCGTTGCGTTAGCGGTTCCTGGCACGGGTGCCCAGGAGCAGTCCGGAGAGAGCTGCGCTTCAAAATCCATTTGCAGGCTGGTGGTTTCTTCTCACCGTTAGCATTCAGGAGCCTACAGTGTTTTCTGAGCCTGCAGTTGTTAGAACACAAGTACTATTCACGAGACACTCTCCTGAGATTAAATATCCGTGGTTTTCCTGTTCTGTTAAGATGGCAGGTCTGTGGGAGCGTTACTCACCCTGAAAGCAGCTGATACTGGTTTTCTGCAGAAACGAGCCTGGAATGACAGAGACTCTTGGTCTGGCACTGCCCAAAGCATTAGAGCAGAGAAAGGCTAAGAACCAGCAAATCCATAAAACATCAGATGTAAAATCAAGATTTTCGAGGTACAAGTTTCTAAATGAGTTCATATGTTTTTTTGACATTAGCAACTTCTCTTTCTTTCCCAGAAAGCTTTACCTTCAGCCCCTGGATTCCCTTGTCACACCAGTTGATGTTTTTTGTGATCAGATTGAATCTAAAGTTTTTCTTTTTCAGCAAGGGGTCTGAGTGTGCCCTATCTGAACAGTTCTACGGTGATAGAGCAGCATATATAATTTAAATGTATTTACGCTATTATTAAAAAAGAACTTACGTGGCCAAATAACCAATCCATGTGATCTGCTGGTGAGCAGTTTGCTTATAGTTGTGCGTGTATCAGGTACTGAAAAGCATGTAAGAATTGAAGCAACAGTAAATCAAAGAGCATTTACATGCAATCAGACAAGGAGCCAGTTAAAAGCCTACAGAAAAGGAGACAAAGTAATCCTAGACCCTCTGTATGGGACATAGTGCAGACCTGATTTTAGCCATGTCATGACCCCATAAATGCTAATATAAAATTTACTCTCTTTTTTCCAAAAAAATTGTTTGAAAGAGAATTTTTTTCCCTTCCCCAATTTTTTTCCCTTCCCCAATTTTTTTCCCTCTCTCCTGCAGTATCATTTCTCTTTCGTTACCTAGTTAAGCTATTCAGAAAAAGTAGCTCTTTTTTTCTTTTAATAATCTGGAGCACAGTTCTTGAGTTCATACTGCTCATTCTTCAAGCACTCTGTTCTGGCCCAGAGAGGATTAGTGTAATTCATGTTACCACAGTGTTGGAAAATATTATTGAAAAGGGAACGAGAAGTTTCAGTTGAATTAGAGCATTATAACATTGCCTTCACACTACATCTTTGGAAAAATAATGTATTTCTAACAACACTGCATGGAATCTCAGCTGGAGCTGACGGTATAGCAGTATGTACCTCATGTTAGATCTAAATTTAATCTGATTGTAGTCAACCGAAGGCAGATGCAGCATTAGCCATATAAGTGGGATATAAATAATAAAGGCAGCCACTTTGCTGGGACAGTCTTTAACAAAACACTTCTTTCCTATTCAATTTTCAGTTTTTATGCTGTTCTAAGGGACTGATGGCAAACGATCAGGTTGTTTTGATGAGGGTTTCTGATTGACATCAGATTTCATTAGAGGCATTAGTATTGAAGGGAAGGGTCACAGGTTGGTCATGGTTCATTCTACCTGCCTATCTCACTCAACAACAACCAGGAAATGTCCAGTAATTTTCTGGTTTTATGCTCCTTTTAACGTTTTAATATTTCAGATGGGTAAAGTGCAAGTTAATCATATTTATGCATTAATAAAAGGTACATAAAGCGTTTCAGTTATTCAGTAGAATGAAATGATTTCAGAGATGTGGTAATAACCTTAAGTGATGTTTTGAATACACTTCATATAAATTAGATCCATTAAACGGAACAAAAGTGATGTTTTGTAGGCATCCACTACTAATTGGCGTGTTCGCTAATTCCTGCAGCCACTCTGAGCACATGTTGGTACCTCTCCTTCATTTTCCAAATTTTCCCGTATTGTGTACCTCGCACTGCAAACAACACACCTACCCCAATTTTCCCTTCCCAGCCAAAGCCTCCATAGGTTGGAAAAATGTACTTTCAAACCCTCAAGGATCATTCAGCTTCTTTCTGAGGGTGGTGATTTTATTGCCTGCATGGATTTCTGACCGGAGTCCATCAGGTGCCCAGAGGTGATAGCTGTCTTCTCCTGTCGCAGTTCCTGCTCACTCCATCTCTACGCAGAGTGGTTTTCAGGCTTTCAGGTGGTAGGGGGGATGAATCTGAACATAGTTATTCTTTCTGCCCTTTTGGCATACCTGTGCTGGTATAGTACAGGAAAGACTGTGTTAACGTGGCTTTTGTCATTTGGATCAGAATGGCACATGTTGACTGGTGAACCACTCACTCGAGCACTTTTATCCAGAAACAAAACAGGCAGAAGAAGAACAAAAGGAAAGGGGCTAGCTCAGAGGAGAAGCTGTTTAATCCTGTAGTGTATTTGGAAATGTGCCTTTGTGCAATATTAAGGGCATGACCAGTTCGAATAGCGTAAACTGATCTTTATCTGACATCGCAGACTTCTTCCCCAAAACTAGTGCCAAACCCCATCTATAGTAAATAATACTATAATGTGTAGTAAACATTTGAACTCTTCTTCCTCAATAAATGATGATTGCATTAAGTAAATATTTAGCAATTAGATACCGTATCTATTTTGGCTTTTTTCCCCACTTGTGGCTTTGAGCACACTATAAAAAGACTCAAAGCTGTGTCTGACTCTCTCATGCTTTCCACTTTTTTTCTGTGTAAATATGCAGTTGAAGTTTCCTGTTGTATATTTCTGAACTTGGCAGTGAAAAGGCAGTTTAAAAGCCAGTCTATGCCTCTTACCAGAGGATAAAGGAAATGAGGAACATGGACAGTCTATAGCTGCAGTACAGATGTGGTTACACAGCAGAACAGGATATTGCACTTTGCAAGTCAGATTTTCTGCACTACTCCTATAAGCAAATGGGAGGGGGAATGAAAAAATCTAGTGAGCAGAGATCTTAATATGCTGGAATTTTAGATGGTCATTACAGACCCCAGTGTCTGTTCAGAGAGGTGAGAAGTGCTTTGGCTCTCCTTGATTAAGTTCTTGGGTGCAGAACTCCTTGCTGAATTGAGCACACAAAACCATTCTGTTCGGCGCGTACATCTTTAGTGTGTCCATTATTGTAGGCAGACACCCCCCACACACACCTTCCTGCATTTTATAAGCGTCAGGCATAGGGGGAATACATATGTACTTGAAAGCACAGTACAAAAGATGAAAAAATTGGTTTTAAATATAAAAAATTATATTCCCTTTTGTCAGCTGAAGTTAACAAAGCTTACACACATAGTCATTGTTTTCTCTAATTCTAGACTAGCAGCAGCACTGTACTCTTTTAGCCTCCACCCTCGACAATTTATCTTGTTCTCTAAAAGGTTTTTTCTCTCTCTGGTGAGAACTCTTTTTGTTCCTAAACAAAACCCTGAAAAGGTCACATTGGAAATTTGAGTTCCAGGTAATTCAAACGTAAGCCTAAGTTAAAAAATGATGTGTCTGCAGCTTGCCAAGTGCTATTAGAATCTACAGTGTTAGTTTAGATTCAAGTCGAATAGAGTGGTATCCATTGGGAAATTATGCTTTCCTGAGAAGCATGTATAGATTTTTTTCTTCCTGTATACCTTTCCAATAAATATTATGATAGCAAGATTCTGTTCCACATGAATTCTTTATTTAGGTTAAGTACTATGTGTGAACTCTGATTTCATGGTTTAATCCTGATCAAAGTAGTTGATTTTTTAGTTTATCTGGTAGAGAATTGTATTAAAACACACAACAGACTCACACGACAGTCCTAATAAACATGGTTTGTAATAACAGAAGTCCAATTGTATGTTAAGGAATAAAAATGGGAATATTTGAAACTTCAGTGGAGGAAGAACTTTGATTTAACTGTTCAGATCCATGGTGATCTCTGTGACTAGGTGTGTAGACCAGCCTCTGAACACACAAAAAGTTTTTCTTTTCTTCTACTTCTCAGATTCCTTTCTGTTATACGTATACTATCTGATATAACCACAAATATTCAGCACCTGCATTTAAATCAGAAGAGTTGTAGGTGAAAATAGATGAGAATTTTGGCCACTCATGCTCCGTAGAAGAGATCCAGAATAAGAAGTGACGGCTCACTGTTTACTATGTTACTTAATAATGGCCCAAATCTACTTTATTTAAAGCTACATTTTGAGCTCCTCCATCTCTAGGTGCAAGTGGATTCGCTGAATGTGTTTATCTTTTTTGCAAGATTAAGCCTCATATTTTTTGTTGGGTTTCTGAAGCCAGATGAGTACAAATTCGGTCCTAAGAGACTTTGATCAGCACAGCTTTCTCTGCTTCTGTGGGATATGTGGATGCATAACCTCTCATAGACTGTGGTTCATCCTGGTTTTTGGAAGCTGGTTGTCCATCCTGCAGTCCTACAATGATCTGTTTCTGGACGAACTTCAAGCTAACTAATAGCACTGAAAAAGACATCAGTATAAAGATGATGGATATCAACTGTGGGGTTGGGAGGCTTTGAGTTTTGGTCCAGACAGACTTTTGAACGCAAGCGTTGCGGAAGAGCTGCAGAGTTTCCTGTGCCTACTGCTTTGCATCTGAACATGCTGGCATTCTGAGTATGAATGAAATTCTTCTTCTGTTTATTTTACACTGAAAATGAAGAGTAGACATGAAGAGTGTTAAAACTAATAGACAGAATAGAATGGAGGATGCATGTTGCTAAGCATCACTTAAAAGGCTGTTCTTCTCTGAAAAGTGTTGGTAAATACAGTTCTGTTTGACTCAGGAGATCCAATCCCAGAGCATATTCAGTATGCTATCTTCAAATGCTAACAATAAAAATAAAGGGTTTTTTCCCCCCCCTTGTATTGTATTTGTGTTAGCACAGCAGAGTCAACATGGCTAAACGTGAGCTCTCTGTTCCTTTTTACCTGTCAATAGAACAGTTCTGCATGTTCTGTTTACAAGGCCAGAATCATCCTCAGCGGTGTATGCCAATGCGCTGGCTGTTGCACAGCCACGGCAGGGTGAAGGATAACAGGCTGGAAAGCACAAGAGCGGGCAAATCAGACTCACACAACTACTGTTCACTATCTGAACTAGACAGAAGTTTTTCAGCCAATCTAGAATATGCCAGTTTGATGAACTGGAAATACTGCACCTGGAATGTGTGGTGTTTGATCATCTTTAAGAGCAGGGGAAGGCAACCATCTCAGTTCAAATGAGACCACTAGTCCTGTCGTGGTTTGTGGCTATGGTGCCATGGGCTATTGCAGGATTTCCATGTTTCCTGGCCAAGAAGTGCAGAGTCAAGGAACTCAGAAATATACCATAGTTTCTGACTCCCTTACAGACACATGGAGGCCAAGCAAACTAAACTTGCTCCAAAGCTTTTGAACTCAGCCTTGACTGTGCATGTGATCTGAAATGAAGAGTGTGTTTAAGGGAGAATCATACAATGAGTATGTCTGGGGAGCAAAATATGGGAATTATCCAGTAAATTAAGCATTGTTCTAGAAATCTCACTAGTCCCATTGTCTGGGACCTATTTGGGAGTTGAGCAACAGAGACTCAGAACTTGGCATGCTGTATATGAGGAACTCTGTACCTGAGAAATAGGGAACTGAGGAAGGGTTTTTGGTAGTTCCTAAGCTGCTGAATTGATATGTTCAGGTGAAGTCCACACAAGACAATTGTGTTAATAATATTTAAATAATGTTTTCTTACTGTCGGATAAGGAAACAAACCGAAAGAGTGTCCAGCACCTGTTCATGCTGCTTCTTCCTCTCCTCATAAGGCTAGACTCAGTTGCATCCACCCCAGGCAACTGAAGAAGATTTCTAGGGGCAGCCAAAGAGAGAAGAGTTCATTTCCAAGGTACAGCTACACAAATTCCTGGATTGTCCTGAGATGTTGTCCTAACAAAAACATGGTATATGCTACCAGTAGTACCAGAAGCATAAAAGATTTTTAACCTAGCCTGCATTAATGGGGAATGAATAAAGGCATTCTTCCAGAGGAAGAAAGATCAATAGGAAGAGTAAAGAGACTTCTGAACTGAAGCCCATTGGCAGGAACAAACTATTGCACTGGAATCTGCAAGTAAAGATACTGAACCAGTCTTAGTGGTGAAATACGATTTTATTAATTGGGACTCCTTGTCAAAACCCATCGAAAAATTGCCAGAGTACTGAGAGAAGAGTTCACATCCCGTGTTGCCAAGGTCACTTTGTAGCTAGAGCATCCCTGCGGGCATCCTGGAACGCAGCAGCACAGCCCCGGGCCTGAGCGACATCCATTGCACTGCACAGATCATGTTGGCTTTACTCCTCTGAAACCCCTGAAGAAGTACAGCTGACAGTTTTTGACCTTCCAGATTGTTCCACGATAAGTGAGTGACTGAAAGGCATCTCACTCTTCTCAATGCAGCCTGCAGGTTTTTGCGGAGAGATATATATATGTATGTATACACACACACACACACACACAAACCTGCTTTCTTACAGAGACAATATAAGCCAGAACCTTATCAAGGGCATAAACCCTCCCTATCATTTTTACAGGGCAGCAGACCTCATGTTGTCATGTGTCCCCTATGGCTTCAGAGCATCAGATTTGACTGCTCATCTAAATGCAAAGATGAGCTTGCCATTTTATATTTATCTCTTTCCCAACCTGTGTTGCCCTTTTACTCCATATGTCAAGTCTCTCATCAAAACACATCTGTCATCATAGAATCATAGAATCATTAAGGTTGGAAGAGACCTCAAGGATCATCTAGTCTAACCGTCCCCCTACCACCTATTACCCACTAAACCATGTCCCTAAGTACC